>JBAMHW010000016.1:13545423-13559710 GCA_037177495.1 Rhadinocentrus ornatus | reverse complement strand
ATTCATTTAAAATTTATATATATATATATATATATATATATATATATATATATATAAATGTATTTATATATATATATATATATATATATATATAATGTACATAATTTGAGAATGATAACTGAACATTATCATTATGGAAGTGTTTTCTTGGATCAAATGAACGAAATAATATCTAATGATAAACTGCAACTGTAGATTAACAGAACATTTATTGAAGAATGCAAAATATCTTGTGATTTAAGTAATCATTCTATCAAAGCCTATTTTTAAGAAATGTTTAGTAATATGCTATTAATATATAATTATAAATATTTATAAATGATAATTATGTTCTATATAATCATTATATATAATTTCGAAATGAGACACAGAAGATATTTTTTTAATACTATTTAATTTTTATTCTTTATTATATTTTCTGATTTCAGTTAAACCGCAAAAGGGATATTTCTCTTAAAGGTTGAGTTTGAGCTAAAATTATTTGATTAAAAATTTTTTTTTTTTGAAGATAATTCCAATAATTTAATTTCAAAAGTTAATATTGTGATAGCATGCAATCTGCTAAAATAGATTTCTACCCCCTATTTCTCATTAATTTCTATACAATATTTTCTAAAGACTGTTTGCTCTTCTTCCTAATTCTAATTCTTCTAATTACTGGCTAAAGATACACATACACACCACACACATACAAGTGTATGGATGATAAAATACAAGTCAGCCATGGAAATTTAATATTTTTTTTTTTTTCTGTTTATAATCACAGTACAATAGCACGAGGTACAACACACACTCCCAAGCAGCATTTAGCTAAAATTGTTCTTTAAACCGATTTGTTTGCAATTACAGAGCTGTGCATCAAAAGGACAATTAGTGTGGCAGACTTGTCAGTAAAGCTTAATATCTCCATGTGTTGTTGTAGCAGTGTTCTTGACTGGCTGAGGTCACATGCACACACACCCCATCCTGGGTTACAAGATAACAAGGATGACAAAGACTAAGAGCGCCCACACGTGTAGAAAACATGCAATACAACCACAGTCAAACAACTGGGAATAAAAAGAAATATGTACGTTGCAAAGCAACAAGCATTTCATTATTCTGCACATAAACAAAACGGCAGATCAGAAACCTTTTGTTTGGTTTGACTGAATGTTTTTTACTGAATTCCAGAATTTGTAGAATGGTAAATGGTAAAGGGTCTGTACTTTTATAGCGCCTTTATCCAAAGCGCTTTACATTATACATCACATTCACTCATTCGCACACACTGGCGGAAGCTGCCAGGCAAGGTGCCCAACTATGACCCATCAGGATCAAACCGGCAACCCTTGGGCTACAGGAGGACCACTCTACCCACTGAGCCACCTAAGAAAAATGATCTGAGACTGCACAAAATGCAAATTTTGGGACAACTTTCCTGAAATTTTACTCATTAGTTCAGCTCACAGTAAATACCAAAAATAAAATAGAAAATTTTTAACACACTGATATCAGCTTAATAAGCAAATAATATATTCCCCTGGACTGCATGTTAAATGTGGACGAAGTGGAATCCCACTAATGGCTCAACAACATTCCTTTTTAAAACATATCAGCTTCTTACCTTAAAAAACAAAACTAATTTATATTTGTCCATAAATCATGTCTTTACCTTTTTTTTAAATTATTATTTTAATCAATGTGCAGGTGGTCCTACTTCAAATGATTTGAATAATAAATAAAGCCTTTAAAAGTGTGGTGTGACTTAAATAACATGCAAGAGTAAATGAAATTGACATCATCTGGAAGTGGAGTGAAGATACTGTACAGTTTTATTGTTTGCCAGTTAGTTTTAATGTGTCATCAGTAATTTTAAATCTATTATTTAATGTTACATTTCTATATAGGTATGTGCCCTTTTTTGATGGGACACAGTTGATATATTTCTGAACTCCTGCACATTGTTAAATAAATCAATGGAAAACACACACACACACAAAATGACTTCAATGCAAAACAGTCCCTTTGATTATTACAAAGAAGGAACAAATCAATAGATTATTATGTCTATGTTCTCATTTATAACATAATTAAAAAAAATAAAGATCTAAAAAAAATGAAGATCTCAAAAAAAAAATGTCATAGAATGAATTAAACAAAACAAACAACATGTGGACTCAAAAGCATTTAAACTATATCATAACAGACTTCTTATCTAAACACAAATATTTAGATTTATTTTGTGTTAGTTTTAGCAATTTGCAGAGGAAAGCCTGATCCCACATTGATCATTGGGAGAGAGCATCAGGAAATGAGTCATTTACAAATCACACATTTAAACATTTTAATTAATAAATACAGCATTCACATAAAAATAAAAACAATATTTTTCATCATTAAAAAGAAAACTAAAAATACTTATTATTGCAGGTCAGATTTACTTCTAAATACTTTAAATAAAATGTTTAGCATTTAATTTAATTCCAGTCCACTAAATTGTAATTATTAGGCACATTCATTCATTAGGAGTACATGTTATTCTGCATGTGCATAAACTGTGTAGATTGTGTCATACACATTGTGATGGGGCTAATTTTATCTAACACTTCCACATGCATTGTCAGTAGGTTTCTATATTTCCATGGGAAATATGATGTACAATCTGCACTAGACGAAGACGTTGTCAGGAGCTGTGCCTGGTTGCATGATGTCACTACTGGAGATGCAGAAAAGGAAACTCCCACTGTAATCTGACAAAAAGAGAATAAATAAAAAAAGAAGAAATTAAAAAAAAAAAAAAAAAAAAACTAATACTGAGCCTTAACATACATGCAGTATTTCATTTCCGCCTTATTTTAGGCAAACAAATGCATTTATAAACATTTACTTAAAAAAACAACAACAACACACAACTACATACAAATAAAAAAAAAACATTTTGGCACAACTGGTCAAACTTTCTGATACTGTTAATAGCCAAGTAGGTAAAAGATTACCTGCTTTATGTTTTTCTATTTAATACATACAAAAATTCTTCAACATACAAACTCATTTTTATCTGTAGTCCCAGTTAGATGGAATAAAGCAAATACAGAAAGAAATGGCTAATAAAAAAAACAGCCTTTGAAAGTGATAGTTGAAATGCTACGAACACAGAAAGATTAGCACAGATAAAACATTTAGACAAAGACAACACATTTATTTATTTCTATAGTGTGGAAATTGTGATATGAAAGTTCAGAGACAATTTCTCACTTTCGGCAGCGCAACTGCGTGCAGTTTAATTTTGCTCAGAACACAGACAGAATGAATGAATGACAACATGGCGTCGCCCGTGAAGTGACTTCCCAAAAAGGAAACCCCGCTTTAGATCCTGCTCTTGATGTTACCTAGCAACAGTGAACCTCTTGCTGTAATATGAACTCCAGACCAAATCACTGCCCGGTGAATTATGTATTGCAGAGTCCACTACAATAGTTTTTTTTTCCCAAAAATCACATTTCCTCAAATAATTATTTCATTATTTTAATCTTTAACATTTACAAAACAAAATATAAATAAATAAATTAAAAACAAAAATTAAAATGCTCTGCCAGGTAAAGCAAAGCACTTTGTTATTAAAAACCAAATCATGCATATCTAACCATCCTCCAGCACTAGTTTTAGAGATAACACATGTGCTGTTTTTTTCAAGGTCCATTGTAAAATCTCAGCTTCCACCTCATGGAGCTATCCATTGTGGATTTTTAAATGTTATTAGGTTTGTGTGGTAAAGACCATCCTCTTTTTGTTTCCCGCTCTTTGGGAAGTTTACTTGGTTTTCCAAACCTCAAGTGGACAAAACAGTGGTAAACAGTTCCTGTTGACTAGGAATAAGGTTTAAAAAAATGGAAAAACACTTCTAGATAACTCAGCGTTATTTGTGAAGCACTTTTTTACTCAAAATTCCTTTACAAAAATAAATAAATAAATAGTCGAGGTCTGAAACCTTGTTGTTCCTTTCCTGTATTGACTCATAAAATGGCACAAAACAAAAATAATGCATTTACATTGCTGAAGTCATCAGATTTTTTTCAATTTGGACTTCATGTCTGTTGGAAATTAGCTTATCTTATACAGAAATTAACTGTAAGAGAAGTTTTGACCAATGGTGCCAAAAATCTTTGCACACAACTTTTAATTGTACTCTTTAAAAAAAAAAGAAAAAAAGTCAAAAGAAAACTAAACGAAAGCTACTACACCTCAGACGTTTTCCTGTGTTGAGCAGGTTTAATCACAGCTGTCTGAATTGTCCACTTGCCCTGCTGCAGGTTCCACCAGCCGCCTGTATGAGAAGGCCAGCATCATCTGAACAGGGTGCAAAAAATTGATCTGAATTAATGGGAATTATTATGTGCTCTGAAAGGCAAGACAAATAAGTGGTGGCTACAATTCTATATTTCCTATTTTTTCTGTTTATAGTTTTTAACCAATGCCAGTATCAGTCAGCTGTATGACTGCTGACCTCTTTTTCTAATCAAATACACTTCCAGGCAAAAGTTTGCCCATTAAATTCAGTGCAGTTCATTTAAATGCAAAGCTACTTAATCGAGAAGCAAAATAACTAAACACAGCAATATTTATACTCTGCTGCTTAAGCAAACATACAACTGGAGTGAATTATTTCTTAAACGTTAAATTTTTTAAGTAAACTGTGTGATGCCATGAGCAACAAAAAGGTCCTCAGAACAGCCAGCAGAGCAACAAGAAGAATACTTTACAATATACAACTTCCATGTTTTATTTTCTTCCTTGTCAGTAACGGTAGAAGCATTTGGTTGTTGTGCCGAAGTTTGGTTACGCCTCATTAAAAGCATCACAAGTATTTTATTATCCTTCTTTGTTCCCTAATTTGAGAGGAGCTGCAGGCTTCAGAAGTCAGCTTACATCTCACTTTCCTTACTAAAAGCCCCTTTTCGTGGACTGTTTGTTTACTATTTGTTCCACAAAGATTGCAGATCTTTAAAAGCACACTTACTATGTATACAGTAAGGTCCATAAATATTGGGACATGGACACAATTCTCATATTTTGGGCTCCATACACCACCACAATGGATTTGAAATAAACTTTCATTTTTAATTTTAAGATATTTACATCCAAATTAGGTGAATGGTGTAGGAAATATAACAGTTTCTATATGTGCCTCCCACTTATAAACAAGAAAACACTGCCCTACTTGAAACTGAAGGGAATGCACATTCACATAAATTATAGTTCATCTTCACAAAGTGGAAATGTGTCTTCAACTGTGAAAAATTGGAGTGTGCTATTTTTAATCATAAAAGCATGCTGCCAAACCAATGGTTGTAAATGGGGTAATGAAATAATAATAGAAAAATTAAATAAATGGTAACCAACCATAGAGAAGTATTTGGAAACGGTAGGATTACACAACATTTAAAAATATGGAATAAGTTCTATATAAAGCTGACCATATCACAGCTACATTCTTAATACCTTTGTAAAATTTTTAAAAAGTAATAATAAATTTACCAAATCAAAGTTAAAATGACAAACCGCTGTTTAATTTTCACATGTTCTTTAGTTTGTTTCTTTTAAGGAGCCACACAAAAGTAACAGCTGGTTCTAGTTGGTAAAACTCCACTCTGGTCAAATTTCCACACAACAGCAGTGTCTGGCTGTAATAAAAGCAAAAGTCCCATCTCTTTCACTCAGTTACAGACAGGATGAGTTCAAGAGAAACTAATTTTATTTAAACATCATATATATATATTTTTAAAAAAAATTTCCCCACCTACCGTTAGCAGTACTAGCAGGGCCACCATCACTCCCATCATTGTGTACATATTCTCAGTAAGACCACCAGCCCACAGAGGGCCCAGGATGGTCGCCAGTCCCCCCACTGAACGACGCACTCCCTGACTGAAACCTACAGAGAAGCGCACATTTTAGTGGCAAATACCTTCTAAAAATCATCCTGAATCGCGAAGTGAACATACTTGTCCACTAGGTGGTACTGTTTCTCACCTTGAGTTCTCTCTGCTGTTACTTTGGAGAAGAGCGACACCTGAGCCACAGCTACAAATGGTAAACCCAAAACCTGCAGAAATACACCGATGATGAACTCTGTCAGCTGCCATGAAAAGCCACCTACAAAAAAAAAAGCCAAAGAGTGTTAAAAGAGTGGTATAAAATGTACACTAAAAATGAAATATACAAAGCTTTTCTGATGCTGTTAGTTTATTTACCAGCCTGCTTGACAGAGTGCAGATTTAATCTAGATTTTCTCGCTACTAAATAATATTCAGGCAACTACAGCATAAGTTTAACTTCATTAATCTGTTTATATTGCACTTTCTAGACTTAAACTGTGTTTCAAAAGGGAGCAACAATTACTGTCTGGACAATAAAAAAAAAAAAAAAAATCCATCCACCTGACCTTGTGGGTTAGTCAGGAATATGAGGCACCAAATACAGGAGATGTTGCAGATGGTCAGACCAATGGCAAGGACCACCCGCTCTGCAACATGGCGGCTCAGCCAACGCACAAACAGAAATCCAGAGATCACCACCACACCACCAAGGCAGTACATTACACTGTTTTCCAGTTCCCCAAAGTTGAAATATTTCTGGGTCAGCGGGGTCACCATCGTCTGCAGAGATAATGAGTGAAAATAAGTCACAATGTATTTAATAATTTAGTTATAAATGCTAAAGTGCAAAAATGTTTGAACTATTTAGAATTACACAGACTTCTGAGCGGACTACAATCACAGATAACAATCCAAACAAACATTTACATGCAAACATAAACTTCTTGGAGCTGGATTAGAAGTCGACAGGACTTCTTGGTTCTTGAAGAGGTTTCACCTATTATACAAGAAGGTTCTTCTGCTGTAAATAAGTAAATCATGTGGTGAAATATCTTCAAGAAAAACAGTCCATCCACCTTCCAATCAAGCAGCCAGGACTACCATGAACTGAATAACTGAGAATCTACACCAATATACAGAAATATACACCATTTCTTTATAGATTTTATGATTTTAAATGTCTGGCTTAAAAAGAGGACTCTTCCTATAAATAAAAGAAAACCAGTTTTATTAAGAAAAGTTATCTTGTGTGTTGCGTGTCGGTACTTGAGACATATGATGTGGAACAGTTTCATAAATCCAAAAGATTTTAATGTTAAGTTTGTGGCAGATGTACAAAAAGAACTTGGTTTGAGATTCTTGAGATTTATATCCATGTGCAAGTGGATGTTTTTGTTACTGAGCCTTTAGTCACCTCCAGTGCTGTCTGATTAAAAAGGGTAATGAACTGAGCAGCCAGCAGCACAACCACTTCCTCTCTGAGGTACTCTGATACAAAGAGAGAGGTAAAGAGAGAAAAAGTCAGAGATCAACAGAAAGATGAATAAGATTAAAAACAATGTATTTAGTAAGTTAAAGCTGCACAGACACCTACCTCTACATAAGCTGGATTTTTTGAAGAATCTGAAGCTCTTATGGTTTTGTGGTGCAGGAGACAGGGGTAGAGAAGTATGATTCAGTGAGGTGTTGGAGGTGAATGATGCATGGTGCCTGCATGAGCTGGATGTCACCACCACTGAGCCATAGGACCCCACCAGCTCCTGAGACCCCATAAGCGGTTTTGCCTCTTCATCACCTTCTTCCTCATCTTCCCTAAACACTTGTACATCATCTTCTTTACTGTGTGCCAAGCTATCATTAGTCTTTCTCCTTTCAAGGGGTGGGAGATCCCAGTACATAAAGACCACGGCCAGTTGTAGGAGAATCCACAGCAGACACATAAACAACTGGAAAGGGTAGAAGAGTTAGGTAAGAGTAAGGTAACAGTCTTTCTTTTGTAGTGAAAAGAGGGCTGAAATACTGTAGACAATTACAAGTTCTAATCCTTACCCCTGGTGCAGTATATTTATTAACCACAAAAGAACCAAGGTGGAAATCACACAACCTTAGAAAGATGTTAAATGCTGGACCTGTGTTGAACACAAAGTTTAAGCCTGTATTTGAATCCCACAAAAGCATAATCTTGTCATACATGGTTAGGGTAAAAAGCAAAAAACAACACAGTGTAAATAATCATTTAGCAGTCTTTAATAGAGGTGGTCAGAAAGCAAAGAAGCACAAACCAATCAGAAGGCCAGCTTGACGACATGCCATCACTGCAGCAAAAACAGTAGCCCGGTCCTCAGGAGCAGTACTTCTGGTCAGAAAGCCAAAGATGGATGACCCAGCACCCGCACCAAGGCCTAAAGAAATTTAATCACCATTCAAGAAATGTTTGGTATTTTTTTCCTAACAGCAATTAGCATTTGAGGGAGAAGTATATATTTTTTTTTTTAATTATAAGCTCAGACTGTTAAGCTGACTGAAAGTGTGATGGAAAGGACTCCCAAAAATGAAAATAATGAGCTTACATTCATCTCACACCAATGAGGATCAGAAAAAAAGTAACATTAGTACAATCTAAATCTAAATCTCAGAACATATCAGTGTGCTAGGAGTGGGATTACAATTTGAGGATTTAAGGGTTTTATTGGGAGCTCTAGTAGAGTGGTTCCCAAAGAGGTCCCCAAAGAGCAAAGGGGGTCCATGAGGCTTTGACTTTTCAGAGCCAGTGTGATTAAGTCCATGTCCATACAGAGATGAGTTGAGGTGTATTTGCTTATTTTTTGTTTAGCATTTGGGTTTTTCCTTCTCATTGAAGCAGTGTTTTGGGAACCCGAAAACAGTAACTTTGCACCATTTCATTAACGAGACACGTCTAACCAATGCCACAGTGTTAAAGATTCATCTTTATTTTGAGTGAAAAAACAAAACAAAAAAGTAAGGCTGATAATAACCCTAACTTTCAGTTTATCAAAACAGTTCGGCAAAAATTCATCATTTATGGTGAGAAGCAGCTAATGAAAGCATAAAACCAAGCATGGGTTCAACATTAGGACGACAGGCAGTGCATAGCTTTTTGGAAGTTGTATAAAGGGGGTCCTCAGGAAAAATAGGTTGAGAACCACTGCTCTAGTTTGCCTACACCAAAATACAACCTTAATACTTTTTTTTAATTTGCTCAAAACTTTCATACAAACTATTATGCTAAGAACATGCTGTTTACAAGTAATATTGCAGTATGCAAGCATACTGATATAAATTACCCATAATGCAATGTGGTAGTGAAACAATAGGTGAGTCCCAATTCAGGGTCTGCACACTACGAAGTGCGGATTTGTTGGCCACATACGTCATCATGGTGTGGAAAGTACTGTCCCAATTAACAGAATTTGAAGGACCCTCCGAATCCACCCTTCAAATCCGCACTTCGTTTGAGGCTAAACGAAGGCTGCTGGTGATGAATCCTTCGCGACCTCTTTTCTCTCATAATTCATTACGCACAAGACGGTGGCGAATCAGCAACTGAAGTAGAGTACGTTTTAGGATTCAATAAAGTTTTGTTAAAAAAAAAAAAGTATGGCTGTGTCCGAATGCCCACCCTACTCCCTTACCCCTTGTTCATTACATAGGATTGCACTATATAGCAAACTACATAGTGCACTCATTTTCTTGGTGATTCGGACACGAAGCTGCCTATTTTTCCCTCGCCGCAGACCACGTGACTACCAGCCGTCACCACGGCAACCACAGCGTCTTGATTTCATTCCAAATCCAATCCAAAGTTGTTGGTAAATATTTTTATTTTTATTCCTTATGCTATCATTTATTTTTTGTTGAATATCTATTCAGTAAAAAATGTTTTTCCGCCTCCTTGCGCCATGTTGAGCTTCTGCTCGCAATGCATTGTGGTCTATATTGACCCGTCTAGTGACCAACTACTTTTCAAGATTCCTTGTGGGTGTTTTTGAGTGCCCTATTATTTTCTCTTTGGACATTCGGACACCCCTACAAAATGGCGTGACCCGTATATAGGGCACTATGTAGGGAGTAGGGTGCACATTCGGACACAGTCTGTTTTTTTTTAACTACACTTTTGCAGAGACGTTACAAAGCCAAGTACATTAAAAGCATGTTTTTGAAATGGTGACATTAAAAATCGGTAATATTTGATATTCATGGATTTTTAAGAGGTTAATGAAGTGTGTATTGATTAAAAACAACAGAGCCTCAGATCGTGGGTTTTTTTTCTTCTTTTTTTCTACTGTCGTTGTTCAGTGTCCACTCAAGTGTCCTATGAGTAATTTTAGAGGTTTAAGTGATTCAACGTCCTGTGTTGTTGCTATGGGAAATTCTTGTTGGCTTGGTGGGCTGTCCCATTTCACAAACATTAAGCGGACTTTGAAGTGTGTAGACTACGGAGCACACTGTAGCCTAGGTAGTCTGTGCACTTCGAAGTGTGCAGACCCTGAATTGGGACGCATCTAACTCAACTGTAATTTTAAGAACTGTTCAATTGCCTCCCTTTCTCAGGAGTAACATGTATTTTTATTACTTCACCTTTTTGGCACGTTTGTGAATGGAGATTTATTGCTAAAAGTTACCACGGTAACACCCACAACTAGCAACAAGGCTCTCAGGTCACATGACAGTACACGGTATCTCCAAAGAGAAATGCAGTACCATTTATTTAACAAAGTGCATTTTAAAGATATCATATAGTTAACAGTATGTTGGGGAGTATTGTATGGTGTAATGGCGGCAGGAAATTATCAATGTTTTCAAGACACGGACCTATTAAAACTAAAATATGGGTATAAAAGTGACTTCAGATACAAGTAGCATTTCAAGTCTAAATGGGTTAGAAATGTTTGGGGGCTCCTGGAAATATAAAATGTAAAGAACATGTTCTTCTATGTTGTGTAGATTTTTTGGTTTATATAGTTTAATTAATTAATTAATTCATTCATTCATTCATTCATTTATTAATTAATCACCACTCTTGCCAATTCTTGTTATTTCTAATCATGTTTATAAATGATTTTACTTGTTCTTTGTAAGACAAATGTATAATATCACCAGTCACATGACTAGAAATGCTTGTTTTACTGAAAACATAAGCTTACCTGCTACTAGTCTACTTGACAGTAAGAGCCACTTGGAGTAGCCTATGAAGTACATTAAATTACCTGGACAGTGGAAAGAAGAAAAAAAAAAGTTAAACAGGAAACCCAAAAGCCAATTTCAAACTAAGGGTAACAGTCCCAACTGCTGGTAAACACAGTGAGTATAAAATCTGAGGAAAGTGTGGACTCACCAA
This sequence comes from Rhadinocentrus ornatus, assembly GCA_037177495.1. Taxonomy (NCBI): domain Eukaryota; kingdom Metazoa; phylum Chordata; class Actinopteri; order Atheriniformes; family Melanotaeniidae; genus Rhadinocentrus; species Rhadinocentrus ornatus. Next base: position 13,548,493 of record JBAMHW010000016.1, on the reverse strand, counting down.
CTATTTCAAAAAGATTGGAGAGCAAAATGATCTTCTTTGTGGTTTGTGTTCTGTCAGACCAGTGGCCAAACAGCAGTCCCGACAGGAGGCCACTCAGACTGAATGCTGACAAGACCAAACCCAGGAAGTAAGGAGCTGCATCTAAAATCTGCAGATACCTCCATATTGTGGGTAATATAACAGCTGAGAAGACAGAGAGAAGGGGATTCACATTATCAGCATACAGTTGAGAAAAAAAATGCAGGTCTAATAAAACACAAGACAGAATATAAGATTTTGGACATTTTGAACTCGTGTTCTGAATTGAGTGAACATTTACAAACAAGGTGAGTTGAGGGTGAAACAAGTGATTGGTTGATTTAATTATCTTCCAACATTAAATCTTATCATGTTAAGTAGTACTCAGGGATTCACTTTAACACAGTGAAGTTAATGTTTTGCTACAGTGGGGTTTCTTCCTCCCAATCTGTCCTTCCATCTAGCCCCAAACAAATACAATCCAAACTCAATAACGGGGTCAAATGACACACAATAAGGCGTGCTCTCATAGAATTCCTGTGGAAATGATCACTCAAATTCGTTTGTCATTAGGGAAATGCCATTGTTCATCACCCAGACAGAGTTTGCTGTGTGAAAGCGATAAAACTTACAATTAACCTAACTTAACTTAGTCATCATTGGCAAAATTTTAAGATGAACTGTTATTTTATTTATTTGTTTATTGATTTAAGAAAACCCACTGTAAAGTAAACCTTACTGTAGGTCTTCTTAAAACAATCCAGTGTACAGACTGTCCATCAAGCCTGGAAATGTAAATACAACAACTTATTATTGAGTTAAATGTTCTTCTGGTACAATCTTGGTAGCATTGCTCTTTTTGAAAACTCAGCTGATGGTTTGAGGTTATGCTGAAGAATTCTGATAGTCCTCTTTCATTATATAACCCACTTCATGCAGCCCCAGGAGCTTGACGCTTTTATCGTGTTTGCACAGAACAAAACAATGTTTTACACAATTCCTAAATTTTAATATTGACCATGATGATCTTTGAATCTATTGTTGGAAATGCCTTTGAGGGGCATTCTGACTTGTGTAAATCTTCTATCCTTTTATAATCTCAGATTTGGACGGAGCAATTCGACTTTCCCTCTGGACTGTGTTATGCAAAAGGTTGATGCTGGAACAGATAATCTAAATTGTGATTAAGTAAGTTAAAAGTCATGTTTAAATTATTTTCAATTATTAATTAAGCAATCGATGAACAGTATACGTGTTTAAGGTTGACAACCCACATAAACATATTTTTTTCTATTTAGGATATAGGCCACTTAATATAAAACTGTTAAGCCATTTATTAAATATGCACCGTTTTCATGACAACACGATTTCAAGTTTAGGTGTTTTAACGTGATCACCTACAAATGAGACAGTCAGTAGCGTGACAACTTACCATATTCCACGCCGCTCAGAAGAAAAATTAGTCCGATGGTGAAGAATGTCAGTTTCCTTTTACGTCGATTATCCATCTTGTTTGACAACTGCTACAATCTTTTTTCCTTGCCTTGTTCGCATTTATTCCTCAAGATCCCATTTTTATCTTTGAGCAAGACACCGCTGACATAATCTGTGGCTCTATGCTTCCAATTAGAGGCGAAGCAGATGTTAAACACATCAGTAAGCAGTGGAACTAAGCTTTAAATAGGGATGCATTTCCCTCTTTCAGTATCAGCCAGAATTCAGCATGACGATCCCCCGGATTCGTCTAGTCTTTTAAATTCCCGGTGCAGGTTGAGCTTGTTGACAAGCCGGTATGTTCAAGCAAACATTTGACCACGCAGGGCTGTGTGACAATGAAGGGATCCTTCACAACCTACATCACTTCCGGTGGTCTAAACTTAGCTGACCATACATACAGGCCGTTATGCGCATAGACATAGACGCCTCGTATTGGAGCTAGCACATTAAAAACAACTGCTTTCGTGTTTAAATCAGTTTTATTATGCTCTTTAACAAAAACATGGTAAAATATTAATAAAAGTATGAATCGATCAATCAAACTTTATAAATGAATTGACACTTTATTAAACAAGTTTGATCATTTGAATTATCTTTGTTACACGCACGCACAGAGGTGCAGGTGGTAGCTCTGGTCAAGGGATGAGGGTGCAGCAACTGTGACGAAGCTTGCAAGGCACACCTCACAGGACAGACTTTTTAGTACATTTCTGACAACGAACCCTGAAATGTAGACAATGGCGTTGTTCACAAGACCACCAAAGCGGACAGGCAGGTAACTGTGGTCACATATGACTGCAGAAATGCTTGCAAATAGGAAAGGGAGCTCTTCCTCTGCCATTAAAGCAGAGTGAATGTCCGCAGCTGATCGGGACACAGTCTCATCTTGTGCTGCCACATTGCCTGACCCACTTGGTGTGACACCACAGCGGACCATCAGACAGCGAAGAATGCCCTGGAACTGCAGTGGGATTGTTGTTCCAGCCTTCTAACTGGAACGAAAATGTTAGGTAGTGACACATGTAATGACAGTTCATGCCCAACAGGGAGCTATAGTCTTCAGGATGGGTTTGAGCAGAGAAGCAGGAGCCGGGTGCCGAGCAGACAGCAGGAGTTCAGTAGATACTAAAACTGTTCTTAGTGCAAGTTGGCAATAAAGCTGGTTTTCCCGACAAGCAGCAGTCTCTCCCTCTACTCATTGATACTGAGATATCACATTCGGGGATAAAAGCCTGGTGTGGGATGAGGAGTTACACAGTGCTGCGTGGATTAGCTGAAGAGGCTAGCAAGCGGTAGTGTCACATCGTACAGCATAAACGTGGTGTGCAAGTCTTCTGAGAATCATGGCTGCCACAATTGGGGGGCAGTGGCACCGTTCGACAGTGGATTGCAATCTTCGAAAGAATACTGTGAGATCTTGGATTATTTCTTCGTGGCAAATGGCGTCAACAGCGAAGAAAGGAAATGTGGGCACCCAGACTTATCAAATCAAATCAAGTTTATTTGTATAGCCCTATATCACAACAAAGTTGTCTCAGAGGACTTTACAGAAAGA
>JBAMHW010000016.1:13527695-13540079 GCA_037177495.1 Rhadinocentrus ornatus | reverse complement strand
TTGAGATGCAACCTGTATTTCGCTGCCTTGTACCTGTGACATGCGCAATGACAATAAAGTTGAATCTGAATCTGAGCTTGCTTTGTAGTTGAACTTGTCAAACATATATCATGTTGATTATGTGTCTTTTTTTTTCTTCTTTTTTTTCAATCAGGTTATTTGTGGTAATGTTTTAGTTGTTAGCTGTGTGGCAAGCTATCTTATTGATAATGCACTTGGTGTGAGTTGTAACACGCTTTCATGGGGTAGGTTGTAACGGTTTAGAAAATGTGATTTGAAGGACAACATTTTGTTTTAGGGCGCCTTTGCACCAGGATAGTCAGGGGGACTTTGTTGGTGGGGTAGGAAAATCAGAAAATCTTCACTGCAGGCTCGACGCACACCTCTTCCGGACCGGACGTGCACCCCTGCTATGCAGACGGTTACGCGGAGGTTCTCCCTTGTGATTGGTCAGTTTGGGATCACAAGTTGCCGGATATCTAGATCTTGTGGCTGAATTTGTGTGGTAACAACATTTTCTAAAAACAATAACCAGTGGATCAAGTTGATGAGAGGCTGATTGAATTATTTATTCATTTTCTTCCACAACCTAATAGCCGTTTGAACACACAGGGTTAAAAGAGCTCGAAGTTAAAGACAGAAATGTCAAAATTGTTACAACTGTCCCGGTCTCCCCTAATTACCATATTCCAAATGTGGTGCCTCATTTTCATATGAACTTCCTCCAAATACTTTACACGTATTTAATGACTTTTCATTCAAGGTTTGGGGGTGTTTGCAAAATACTATGTGGCCATGATAATTCACTTACAGACGTGTGGCAGCTTCTGTTGAAGTCTCATCACCTTCAATCTTGTAGACCTTTCCGTACATCACATAGTCGAACTGGTCAGCTCTGAATAACATGAAATAAGAGCACAACTTTCAAACAGAAAAAATATACTGTGTGCAATATAGTGAATAAAGTGAACACGAATGGCATTAGGTAGTAAAATGAACATGTTCACAAAACAGCAACCATCAACAGTATTGTTGTGCATAAAATCGTGTCTCACCTAGATGGCCGATCATCTTGAGGATTATACTCCCCATCATCTGGTGTTCCATCTTCATATAAAGTGCTGGCAATCACCAGTCTGAACTTGTCGCCTTAATAAAACAGACAATGAAAGGAAGGTAAAAACATAATGGGTGTATCATATTATTGCACAAATAGCACATTGGCTCAACTTTTGATGCATGATTCAGTTTACTTTCATCTACATCCAGTTAGAACAACTTAACAATAATATATAGTCAACCTTACAAGTGGCCAAATCCCAGTTCTTCCCCTTGTCACTACCACTACCACATAGTCTTACCCCTCTGTGTGCATGGGTTAGCAGGCATGCAGCCTTTTTCTGTTACACAATTTCCTCTGGGATTAATAAAGTATTCTGATTCATTTTGCAGAAGCAAGGTGCCCCCTTGCATTTTAGGGTTAAAGAAATAGTTCTCATCAAGGATGTGGATCTTTTTGTATGGCTAGACGTACACTACTACAACCACACTACTACTACTACTTGATCTCCAAAAAAGGGTATCTTTCTACTGAGTAAAACTGGGATAGGCCCGTGTTATTGGTAGGACAAAGGGGAAAATTACAAATTTAAGATTGGGTCTAAGTGTATGCTTGAAAAAAATAATAATAATAATAATTTGACCCCAAAAAATTGCTTTACTTTAAAAAAAACACCATAATTTTTTATAAAAATTTTACAAATAAAATTATTCAGAAATATATTATGGAGATATTGTATGCAAGACAGATTAATTTTAATATTAAACTTAAACAATAACACTTGAAACACATGAAAAAAATTGTTACTGTGTTACCAAGATCAACAGGATAAATCTGAATGTTCACATCCAAGATGAGGTCCATCTTGAAGGATTCACTTTCACAATGTAGACGAGACACTGCAGCAAACAGAATAATGTGGATTAGATGTACAATTTTCCATTTTGGAACCATAATCACTAAGTGTATACTAATCAGACATAAATTAAAAAACAAACAAACAAACAGGCTAATATTGTATGTCACTCTTCTTCATTGCGTCAAACAGATGCCATCACATTCAAGAGGAAGGGAATGACATTTCTGAGAGGGCTTGATTTGTTTGAGATACACTGGTCTAGTGTAATAATATTTGTTATTACATCTTACAAACCTCTGTCAAACTTCTTGCCATCTGGATCGATGTCTTTTACATCAAAAATATCTTCAAACAGAATTCCAGCCATCTCTGCTCCAGTTTATGAACTTCCGAAGGAAACAAACCAAAAAACAAACATAAAAGTAGTTTAATTTGATGACTTTAAATAGTAGACAACACACTAACAAAACAACCAAAATAAACATGCCATAAAATAAAAACAATGCCAAAACGGCAAAAGATTAAAATAATAATCATTAAATAGAATAAAAAAAAATCTTCATAGCGTTCTTAAATCAGGTATTTTGTCTAATCATCACTTCAACTTTAGCAGAGTCTCCTATCCGGGCTAGCTGTTAGCTTTAAGGTGCTGCCCACATTATTCCCCATGCTTACCTGAAATGATCTTTTAATATTATATTATATACAAAAGCCGTCAAATTCACAGAATTTTCTCCGGACAGAACAAATGTTAAGTAGAATCTCTAGATTTGTTATTGTTTTATAAATTCATTCATTACTTTCTGAAACAAATTGTACCGCGCAAGCACATTGTGCTCAACCTTTGACACCAAAACTACTTCCGGTCGAAGATGCTAAATAAATTGCCATTTGAAATTACTTTCCTTTTATGTTAATTAATTATTTTAATTTAAAAGGGTATTTTAAAAAGTAAATCTAATTTTCTTAACTTGAAACAAAGAGTATTGATATTTTCTGGGGGAAAAAAACAGCCCATTGATGTTGTTAACGACATTTGCCTTTACTTTCCGCCTTTACCCATCTCGTTGCTAGGTATTTTTAGCGTCCTGTCTGTGTACAGTTGCTAGCTGATGTTAAGCCTACCGACATAAAGAAAAATGTCAGCGAAGTCCTCTAGAAAAAAAAAAATTCTAAGTGTGACTCGCGGATTAATGCACAAGTGAAAGGTATATATTTCTATATTCACTGGGTAAGTGGTGTTCGTTTAAAGTAAATTAGGTAGGTGTGATACTGATGCCCTCTCGTCAATTCGCTAGCTTTTTCTAGCTCGCTGCGTGCATGCTAATAACAATGTCGTTGCTGAAGGTGTAATGTGGAGTTTACCATTATAATGTCAATTAAAATTAAATGCCACCAGAATTACCGACCTGTTCTGCTACTCTGCCTGAGTTGGTGTTTTTCATTTAAACCAAGAAACGTAAATTCTCAACTTGAGTAGCCGTTTGCAGTTGTCCATTATTTTGATAAAAGATGCATAGTGTAACAATTTATTTATTTAGGAAAAAAAGAAAAAAATTGATAAAGAATTCCAATGTAATATTTCGTCCCTGCAGCTTTCAACATGCTCACTTGAAGAACAGGGAGAACCATCGTTACTGATTGAGAAAAGTCTTTTGTGTGAGTAGGTGGAAAATTCTGCCTGCACCCCATGACCTCCAAGGAACCAGCCAAGATGGGGGACATCTTGGCAGCTGAAGCAGATCTTCTTGGAATGATCAAAGAGGTGACACGTTTTGGGCATACTTATCAAATCAATTTTATATTAAGGGTAATGCTCAATAGACTCCATTAACAAAACGTGCTTTATTAGACGTTTATTGATTAAAAGCACAATTCATGACTAGCACTGACAATGAAAGATATCCCAAGACAAAAGTAGCACATGTCTTGTAACTTGTTTCACTTAAAACACAGTTAAATTTGTTGTGGTAATTTTGGAGTAATTCTTATGTGCTTGTTTATGTCTTATAGTACCTTAAGTTTGAGGAGTTTGAAGAGTCTGTTCAGAGTTTTGACAAGGAGTGCAAAAGCAAAGGCAAACTTGTCTCAAAGCCTCGAGGAAGTACTCTCAGAGATTCCAAAACCTATGCCACCCAGGTAAATCATAAATTCTTTGTTCATCATGGGTTTTTTTTCTCATAGATGGGCCCATGAATTAGCAATCTTTGATCCAGACTGTTATTGTGGGTCAATTATCATCGTGTAATGTACAAATTAATGTCAATAAAATGCAACAACCTTTGTTTATGTGGGTGAATATTTTTTCCCAGCCTTCTTTTCTTTATATCTGTCTTTCACAGAAAGACCTCCTTAGCTCTTTTGATGATGGGGACCACAAGGTGTTTTTTGAACTGTGGACAGACAATATTCCTTCAGAGGTAAAAGACGTAGATGCCGAGGCACAGAGCCTGGAATTCTATCTTCACATCCACTTCACTATATACCCACTGAGGAGGCACCCTGGCAGACAAGTAGGAAAATAGAAATTTTCTTCATTTATGTACTGAAAAAGAAAGTCACCAAGACCAACCTTATGTGCTGTTATTCAAAGTGTCCACTAAGCTGCGCCACAGGCCTTTTCTTTGTATAATGTCGCAGGCATAATACTTTACGTGACAATTTTTTAAACAGCTGCAGTATAATATACCCTGTGTGCAAGAAAAGACAAGCTGTGGTATAAGCTGCTTCCTTAGATTTTGGTAGTTGTACCCAGACAATAGATACAATCACGCAACTGAAGAGAATTAAGAAATTGTGTTATTGTGACATTGTATTAGAGACTTTAGATTAATTATTTAACTGGAAAGCAATATTCTTCCTCTAGGACCGAGCTGAGTTTGAGGAAAGGATTTCTTTCTTCAAGCAGTACCTTGAAACACGGGGATCAGCTCTGAGCCAAACCACAGAGTTTTTGCCTTATTATGCTTTGCCTTTTGTTCCCAACCCAACTGTTCACCCCTCCTTCAAAGATCTCTTTCAGGTGCTCAAAACATTCTAGTTTCTTTTTTTGTTTACATTTATTCATTTTGTATTTTTACATATCACTTATTCCAACCATCAGAATCAACATAACCTTATTTTCTATTATTTTTCCAACATGCATTTTGTGTCCTCAGGAATTCTGGATACCACAGTTGAAAGACAAGCTGGAGAAGTTCCTGTCAGTGACACTAAAACCGTCCAAGAGTCCAAGGCTGATGACTTTATGTGTATCCATTTTCTGTGCCTAATTCAAGCTATTGCTGTGAAAACCATTAGAGTACACATAAAGTAAAATAGTGTCAAGATGGCATCTGTCCTTGAAATTCTCCATCTACATTACATTAAGTGAATTGCATATTTGGTGGTGGATTCATACCAGAATACACTTGTAACTCTTAAAAAATGGAATTTAATGGAAATGTATTAATTGTTGCAAGGACCTGTGCTGTTTTCAGCTGCTCCAACAGCAATGGTGATAACTACTAGGTTATAAGCTTTTTGGTAATCAGACCCATCTTTTACTCACTAAATATTCTAAGTGATAGAAATGTCTTAGGGTGCCATTGTTTGCATGCTGTTATAAGGCCTTGCAGGTACACTGGGTAATAACTTTGTTTGACTGCAAAAGGGTGTTGGTTAATAGAATGTTTAAATATATAATTTAAAGTAAGCAAATATTGACTCTATATTTGCGTTTCTTTATAGTGTATAATGTTAGGGCTAAATCCTAAACAAATGGCCATTATCAGTTTTCCCTGTTCAAACAGGATCTATAGTATATTTAGAATTCTCCTGTAAACTCAAGCAAGATACAAAACCTCTACTCAAACTCTGGAAAAAGAAATCCTCATAAGGAAACCGGAACAGTTTTTTTTTTTTTTTTTACTTTTAAACATTAATAAGATATTCTTTAACACAAGCCATACAGAAAGAAGGAGGAAGGAGTGCTAAAGGTAAATATAACTATATATACAACACAATATATAATATACAACACAATATAACTGATGTGTCACAATAACTCAGTGTCAGACCAAGTGTTTTTGGTCAACTCATCTGATCCTCACAGGTCAAGTCTTTTTCAGTAGTAGTAGTAGACTAGTAAGAAAATCCTAAAACTGTAACTTACAGGCGGCATTTCCTTTTGCTGTTCAAGCCATAAGTGTGAATCAAACAAATGTGTCCAAGACCACACCTACGTATTGCATATTTGCTTAAGTATACTCAGACAGAGGAGATTACTGAAAGATTTTCAGAACAATATATATAGACGCAAGTTGTGGTTTTTTTTTGTTTAGTCACTCAAGTTATTGTAAATAAAAGCTGGCAAAAGTAAATGATTACTTAACATTCCCTCAAAAATGGAATGTACAAGTGAAATGTGTTGCGAGTCCAAAATAAATGAGGAACAAGTTGCCTTTTTATTATATATCTATTTCTTGCAAGAAAGGCCTGTCTGTCCCGCAGAAAGCAGTCTGGCAATTTGCGGAGTAGGTAACTAAAGGTCAAAGCTACAGGGAGTTAAATAATTATATGGATGAGGGAAAATTTTAAAAAGAATCCACCAAAAATGGGCTGGAGAGTCTCCTAAATCTTCTGTACAACTGCGGACCTCATATTTAGATTGTGTGTGATTATTATTTATTCTTGTTTATTAATGATATATGTTTAGTTTAAAAACATTACATTTTATATTATTTGCAGATTATACTAATATTCTTAGTTCTGGTAAAGATTTAAAAACACTAATGGACACAATTGAAAATGAATTAAAGTGTTGGTTTGATTCAAACAAATTAACCTTGAATTTAAAGAAAACTAAATTTATCATATTCACAAATTGTGCTGTTAATGTGAATACAAAATTGAAAATAAATGACAAAGAAATTGAAAAAGTAAGTGATGTTAAATTTCTTGGGGTAATAATTGAAAATAAGTTAAGTTGGAAACTACATATTGATTATATTAGAGCAAAGTTGTCCAAGTCTTTGGCAGTGTTTGACAAAATTAAAGAGTTTCTAAGTCAAAAAACGTTACATCTCTTGTACTGTTCCTTAGTTTTCCTTACTTGATGTACTCTATTGAAGTGTGGGGAAACTTACAAAACTAATTTAAACCCTTTGTTCATAATCCCCCCAAAAAAGCTATTCGAATTGTATATAAAGCAGATTACAGAGAGCATACAAACCAATTTTTTGTTAATCTAAAAATATTAAAGTTTAAAGATTTGGTTGACTTTAAAATTGCTCAATTTATGTACAAAGTAAAAAAAATAATTTGTTGCCAGTACACATTCAGGGCTTGATTTCGATTAAGGACGGCGTTTATGATCTTGGAGGGTACGATATGTTTGGAAAACCAAAAGCAAGAACAAACATAAAACAACATTGTATTTCTTTTGTCGGGGTTGATATATGGAACAAATTAGACCAGGAGCTAAAAGACTTTACAACTTTAATAAGGTTTAAAAACATATTTAAGACAAATGTGATTAAACATGAATCATGTGAATGTAATTATTAACAGTAAATATGTTAATATTATTTTTCTAAATCCTATTATTGTATGTATGACAGTTCTATACAGGGAGAAGCAAAGTAAAACGGCAACAAGATACATATAAGCTATTTTTTCCTTTACAATTGCTAATTTTGCTAACCTAGAATGATGGAAATTATTATTATTTTTTTTACATTTTAAATAATTTTTAGATATATGTTTAGACATTTTTACATAATGAAACTGGTGATGTGATATTGTCTGTATGTATATGTGTGTGACTGCACAGAGGCCATACAGCAGTTACAGCTTCAGCTTGCTGAAACAGAACAACGTGTCACCAGCTATGTGCGGAGGTTTAATAAGATGCAAGCCGACTACCACAACCTGATTGGAATCACTGCTGAGCTGGTCGACTCTTTGGAAGCCACAGTCAGCGGAAAAATGGTAGGCCAGGCCTGCTGTTGGGCTAACGCATAATTAAACACAAGCTAAAGTTACAAACTGCTTACAGTAGACTGGCAAAGTGTAGAGACACACACACTAACCTTCACAAACTCATGATTTGTGCACTTGCAAAAATCATGCACTGACAAAAAATAAAAAGTCTTCAGCTGTTATTGCACATGTAAAGTTGATAGTCGTGCATTCTATTTTAATAAGTGCTTTTGGTACACAGTGGAGTTTCAAAATAGACTTTTCTATTCCACAGCATGGCTTTTAAACATGAACTCGCATATAGTAACCCTTTTCCTTAACAGTGTCTTAAAACTCGAGGGCAATACTTTGTTTCTGCAGATCTCCCCCGAGTACCTGCAAAGTGTGTGTGTTCGCCTGTTCAGCAGCCAGATGAGGCAGAACGTGGTGCAGAGCACTGATTTCACCAGGCCTGGCACTGTAAGTGGCACACCCAGCCATTCCTTCTTTCTCCTTCACACCTCATTGATAGGAAGGTATAACAGCACAAGGCCTTCAGGAAAGGTGATTTGAATAAAGGTCTGGAAAATGTCAAGTGGAACGTACTGAGAAGAACGACGTCACTCAGGCCTGGTTAAACTAATAGTGTTTGGAAAGGATTTTTAAAGATAAAGAAGTGACAAGTGTCTCCCTTTGTACATATTGTCATGAGTCACAACCCACATCCTAAATGTGTGTAGTAGATATCCTGGAAACTATTGACTAGATTGTAATTTTGCCTTATTTGTGTAATTAAAATCAGAAATAAATTAAAGGACAACTTTATAACTGTGAACCTGTGAAATGAAATATTTCCTCCTGTTATAGTGGCTTTAAAACTGACCACCTTTAAGATCTAGTTGTTATATTAAATCATTGTCCCAGTGCGACTTTGTTGAATAGAATACCCCTCTCCGCAAGATAGTATGCTAGTTGTAGGCTAGTGCTATTGCTGGTTCACAGTTTGAATAACTTTCTATAAATTGATTTGGTTTTTCAAGAGCCTGAGAACCTATTAAAAACTCTACCTTAATGTCTCTGTGGACATTTTATAAACAGCAATTTACTTTTTGTTGTGTCAGTGACCACTGTCAGTTTGAATTCCCAAATCATTCCCTTCGCATTGTTGCTTTGGGATTATGGTCATGATTGGCAAGTCTGTAGTTTGAAGAGATTTTGAGTACCCTCAAATAACATAAGCACAGCAGTGCTTTGAATTGGATCAGCAGAAAAATATATTTAGTCACCTATAAAATAAAATAAATAAAAATATAAAATAAATACATTTAAAGAAATCCCAAAGGAAAAGAAGAACATACTTCTCTTGCAAATAATGTGAAGCTGAAGTTATTCAGTGGCACCCTCTATAAAGCCCTCCCCTGAGTGACTTGACAAAACCGGTAATTTCACCTGGCAGAGCACAACACATGCTGGTCCCACTGTCTGGACTTTTGTCTTTAAGGGTTTTTTAATACAAACCACAGTAATAATACAAATCTAAAAGGGCTGTCAAATTGCAAGATAAAGCATTCCTTTTAAGTTTTTTAGTTTGACTTTTCTTTGAATTATGTAACCAAGAGGCTACACTGGTTCTGTCCTTTAGGGAAAAATCACTGAAGTTGTAGCTAGTGTGTTTTATTTATTTTTTTACTACACCCCAGCACATGGCCTAAGAGATTATTAAGGATCAGCAAAATACTGTAAAAATGCAAAACATTGTTCTTAATTTCACCACTGGCTGTGAAGAAGCCCTCAGACTGCCTTGTTGGAAAAGGGGTAAGAAAGAGTTGAAAGATTGTAGAAATATTCATACTAATAAACAAATTCACAACTTAAAGATAAAGGTTAATGTCTTTGATGTGGTTGTCATGTTAAACTCTCATATTTTTCTGTTTTAAATTGAAAAATCAATCTGTTTGTGTGTGTATGTGTGTGTGTGTTTCTGTGATGCTTCTATCTACAAAGGGATATTACTCTATGAGTCCCTATGATGATGGCTATGTAAGTTTCATATGGTTTCATCTTTTCCTTATGTCATTGCTCCACATCTTCTCGTGCTTGTACCTCGCTGTGTCTCCTTCTCTTCATATAGTTATTATGTCTGCTCAACAGAAACATGAATGCATTTGTTTGCCTGGCATTGTATTCAGTCCATATTCCCTCATATTGTTTGTTTTTCTGCTTGGCACTAGATTGTCCTAGTTAAAAGAGATTTATTTGTCTTCATTTGTTCAAAGAATGACCCCTTTTGTTAGGCCAATTATGAAGCCAAACAAGAGCGTCTTTCAGAGCATACCTCCTCATTATATTAACTTGTTCCCAAAGACCATAGACATTGTTCATCCTCTTAAATCTCCTTATAGGTCGTCCTGTCTTTTGTAATGGTTAATCGTTGAGTTTTGTTGAGTCTGGGTAGAACATTATTACAGAAAAAATAATCCAGGTATCACTAGGAACTTTATTTTAATTTAATTTAATTTATTATTTTTCCTCTTCCCCGCATTAACTACTGTACAACAAAGCAAAAATGTGAACTGACCAACTGATATCTCAGACGACATGGATCACTCCCCTGACTGTATGCAGCTCCCACTCTATAGGTCCAACCTTACAGGTGTCAGATTGTGTTTCAGAGCTTAAAATCCTCTCTCGAATGGAAAGAGAGAGAAAAAACTAACACACTGCTAGATTTTAGACAAACACTGACACACATACACACACACACACACAGCCACCTCCTTAATAATATTTATACATATTTTTTATGGTTTGAGCTACCACTTTTTTTCTCGTATAACAACATGCTTAAAATGCTGAGGGATAACAGCTGCAGAGATACTAACCTGCTTTCTCTGGTCTCCATCTTAGCCTTGTTGCATGGACGATGTAACCAAATCATATTGCAATGTACATTTCACTGTTTAGCATGTAACCCAAGCATGATGCATGCATGCCTGAAAGACTAATAATGACTTAGATAGTGATTAACTCCAGTGTTGTAGGCGGAGGAAACTACTACTTAGTATGGGGTAACCTGACAATGAAAATGATCACAAAGGTCAATTATGCAGTTTTAACAACTGCATGTTTTTCATGCACATTTTAAATAAAGAATATGATAAATGAAATAAGAAAATATACTTCATTTTTGTTTAGGCCTCTTCCATGCTTCAGGCATCCATTGCACCACAGTAAGTCTGAAGAAGTGTTTATTTATTTTAATTACTTATTTTCATCTGCCGCTCTGCACAGTATTGAGACATGTTAATGCAAGGTTGGCATTTTTATTTATCTCCAGAAGACCTAAGGAAGTGCCAATGCTGCCCTCGTTAGATTATGAGAAGCTGAAGAAAGACCTGCTTAAAGGCCCAGACAGACTTAGGTGTTTGCTGTTGCAGGCACTGCGCTGGGTAAGATTTTTTTGTTTGTTTATTGTTTAGAAATTCCTTTATTGTCCAGTGATCAGCTCCCCAGCATTTTTTTTACATGATGTTTATTTATTTTTTTAATTTGTTTTTCTTTTAACTTTGCTTTAACAATTGCCGCTCTCCCATTCACAATAGGAAAGAATCCATACTTATTTTAATAATTTACTTTTGCATTTTTATTTTACGTAAGAGTTTGTTCTTGATGGCAGTTAACATGACCCAGCTTCCAATTAAGTATAACTTTATATTTGTTGGAAAATCCCACTTAATTATCCTGACTTCATACAGCCGTAACATGTTAATGATGGCTGTCATGGTTGTCATTGTAGAGAGCCAATTTTGCATTATTATACCAAATGAAGTATGATTATAATTAAAAATTAGTGATATTTTATAATATAGTACAGTGTAAATGTTCTGTGATTTGACATTAGGACGGCTGTAGCTTAGGGGAAAGTGTTTGTCTTTTGGACAGTTGCTGGTTTGATTTAAACTTATGAACTGGACTTCCCAGTTTACATTATGCAATGACATTGGGCAAGTCACTGAACCCCACAGTGTTTTACTCCATGCTTTCTTTCATTCAGGTTTTTTTTTCCAAAATGGTTTGAAATCATTTTACTCGGTTAGAGTAAAAAAGACTTTTGATAAACAAATGAATGACAAACATTGTAATCAGAGAAATTATAACAGTAGGCTATTTTCATGTAACTTAAATGAGTATGTCAGCCTAAATGAAAACATTGTAATATATATACATGTATTTTTTCTGTCTAATTGTTGGGTCAATTTCTAATGTGTTTTTTAAAAGAGACTCACCCGCTCCCTCCCTGGTGAACAGAGAGACACCGTTCTTCAGGCGTACATCAGCAATGATCTGCTGGAGCGCTACAGTACTAAGCAGGTGGGTTAGTAGTTTAAGTGCAGTTACATGTTGTTGTTTTCGCACTATACTGTGATAAGTTTTTCCTAAAATTGTTTTTACAGTGAGGAAAATAAGTATTTGAACACCCTGCTATTTTGCAAGTTCTCCCACTTAGAAACATGGAAGGGTCTGA
>JBAMHW010000016.1:13510646-13521375 GCA_037177495.1 Rhadinocentrus ornatus | reverse complement strand
ATATTGAAACAATAAAAGGCTTGCAATATTTCAGTTGATTTGTAATGAATCCAGAATGTATGACATTTCATGTTTTTGAATTGCATTACAGGAAATAAAGAACTTTATCACAATATTCTAATTTTCTGAGACAGTCCTGTATATTAACATGGACAACATACTTAACAGCGTTAATTGGAAGAGTGAAGAGATTACTGAAAGCATAAAAGAGAGTTAAACCACTTCTAAAGCATTTTTTCATAGGTATAAGTATGAATCTTTGCTATGCTGAAAAGCTTGGATTTTTGTGCTTTTGCCAGGAGAAGCCAGCAGACAGCCATGATAGCAGACGATTTAATTTTCTGGCTCGTGGATGAGCTGCAAGACTCTGACTGCCTCAGTGACTACACCCTGGATTACTCTGCAGCTCTGCTAATGAACTTGTGTCTGCGAACTAAAGGTAACAGTATGACAAGTACAAGTAAATGTAGAGCCCGAACGTAGCTAGATATTTGTGAAAATCCCCCGCCCTCCACCTAGATATGTTATCACGCAACCTGTATGCTTCATATTGTTTGTTGATAGCACTCAATAGAACAAAGACATAACAGCAGAGCGCCCGTTATCTATAAATGGCTGATAGTTCAGGTTACTCAAGCAAAAAAAAGATAAGTGTCTTACACACAGGAAGCATATGAAACATTAAAAAAAAAATGCTGGGATTAATGGAATCAATTTTTAATCCAAAGCATATATTAAACAAAATCAACATCTCATTTTTAGTCAGAAAAGATTTTTATTTGCAAAATTTAATTGTGCGTCTGTGTGTTGGATGGCTGTCTTCGTGCAGGGAAAAGGAAGTGTGCAGAAAATGCCAAACATGTACTAAAGGTTCTGACTGACCTCCTTGGACATGAGAACCATGAGGTGATTCACACATCTCCCAACACTCTGAACACAGATGTTTCATGTAGAAAACATTTAATGTGCTCATTACAGGTTTAACTGGATACATTCTATATAACATATAAATCAGCCATTAGTAATTATTACATAAATCCATGAATACAGCTTTGCTGCTAGTGGATCTGTTGAATTCAAATGTCAGTGCAAATGTTACCCAAGCAGAATTAGCTAAGCTTGCTGTAAAGCTAAGTTTAGTTCAGCCTTGCTTCTTGTTTGGCTCCAATGTGGCTTTATTTTGTACAAATAGGAATACCTATACAATATTACACTTCTTTTTTTATCATAAGCTGTCAACAGATTTGGTTTGTGCTGATACACTTCAGTTGTTTTTACTTGTAACACACTGTCTGCAATGCCATTAAAATGGAAATATTGGTCTTTCTTCTGTGTCCATAGTTCCTGATTGCATGTGCTGTTAAAATTTGTCTTAAGGTCACTAAGACAGAGTTGAGAATTGTGACTTTTCACTATATTGTCCTCAGATTCGACCATACGTGAATGGAGCCCTGTACAGTATCCTGTCTATCCCCTCTGTGCGACAGGAAGCTAAAGAGATGGTGAGGCAGCAGAAATATTGTTTGGAGGAAACAGAGAAAGTTTGTTTTTTTTGGACTGCATTTGTCTTCCTTTATGTTTGCGGAGTTAGTGTTTATTGGTGAAATGGAGGGAAAAAGCAGGTGTTCAGATAAACCAGACACAGAAAGCCAATTAACGGCATTTCTATTTCATACCCATGGGAATAATATAATAAAAACATTTGCCATTAAATGTTGAGCTGACGAGGATTAAAAATTATGCTAAATATTTTTCACTTTCGTCAGATTATCTAAAACAGACTAACATTATCTATTTTATTAAGAGATTTAGTCAGCTATAAAAATAACTTGTTTCAAACGACTTCTTCAGATGTAACTTTATTAAAGAACTTTTCATGATTCTTTTTATTTTATTGAATTCTCTTAAGTTTTGTATGCCTTTGTTTTGGTTTAATTTTATGTGTTGTTTTTCTGTACATAGTTTGCTTGTTGTTTGCATAGTTTTATTTGGTACATACTTATTAAAAAGTGTTAAAGTTATTATTATTGTTATTGTTACAAGACAACATATTGATACCTGCAAAAATAATTCTTGTAACATGTTGTAAAATTAGCCCAATGAACTTCATCCAGCTTTTACACTAGAAGCTTAGATTTCATGTTGGAGCTAACCACAGTAGAAAATAAGCATCGTGAATGTATTCCCACATGTGTGCAGAGCTTAGAGGAAATTCTTCGCTGCTACAACAGGGAGGAAAATCCAGATCTCAACAGACAGATTGAGTTCATCATCAAACAGCTTAACTCAGGTTGGTGAAAACAAATTTACTGTGTCAGTATACAGGCAAGGCACTAGAAATCCCAAACTAAGTAATCTTTACCTCAGTAACTCTAGCATGAGGTTTTGTTTTTTTGTTTATGTGTGAATTGGATATGCAAATATATTACTATGCAGAAATTGAGGCACTTATTATTTATGCCTTTGGAATTGAATTCCATGGTAGCACAGTGGAGAAGTGACATTTTTTAAATCTTTATTGTCTCTTCCAGCAGCTGAGGAAGAAGGGCCTGAGTCAGATGATGAAGAGGAGGAGGATGACAATGATGTAAGACCCTCTTTCAGCCTGTTGGACAGTTATTATGCTATCTTAATTTTTTATCTATCTCCACATTGATTCAGTACAGAATATATGAGGCATTAAGGAAAAGAACAAATATATGAAACAGAAGAAAAATATGTTAGAAGACTAACCAAGAAGGAACAGCTTTAACACATTTCTCAGACATGTACTGTAGATGGCTATCTTAACATGATACGGATATTGGGTGTCTCTCATCTGCGTGTCTTGCATGTGTGTTCATAAGGCGTTACTGGGCTTGAACAATTGTATGTTGTGGGAAAGTGGGTTATTAAGATGAGGGATGTGGTAGAAAGTTATTTAGTCAATTACTGTCTGTTTGTCTAGCTGATGTGTCTTTAAGTGTGTCATCCCTGGTGGTTGCATAAATAATGTAACTGCCTTCAGACCATTGTTTGTTATATTCATTGTGGTGCTTTTTGTAATTGTTATCCTTTTCTTTTACAAAGAACAAGTTTATATTTAGAATGTCTGAGCAAATTTAACTAAATTCCAGCCACCACATTCAAAGCAATCATCAAATCCCAAGAGTCTATTATCATATGGTTATTAATGTTGAAAGCATAATCATAAACATTGTACAGCTTATGGTGTCAGTTGTGTTGAAACCTTATGTTAACCACAAAGTTTGTAATTTTTGCTGATTTGTTTCTCATAGGAAGACTTAATGGAAACTGAACTTGACAAAGAGGAAGTTCTTCAGCCACAGAACAGAGAACTGTCTGGAGAGACTCTGCTTACCACTGAGTACCTGGGAGTAAGAGCAGCACACATGCACAACAGTTAAACTCAAGTCAGACTGCAGACAAGCTTGATGCACAGTGCAAGTTGTTGGATTATAGTTGTGGTTTTTCTATTCAATACTAACCAGTTTAAGAAACCTGACATGATAAAACTGAAATGTTTAACTGCTCTGCGTGTGCATTCTACAGGGACATACTCAGTCTCCGGAGAATTTATTTACATTATGCTATTTTGATTCTAAATGCCAGTATGGGACAAATTTTCTGCAAATTCCCAATAAGATAAACAAAAATGAATGAATGAGAAAAACACATTGTAAAGCGCTCTATAAAGCTTATACAGGATTTTAAAAAAGGGTGTAGGTAATTTAACCATTTATTTTACCCTTTGCCCCTTTAAGGGGAACTGAAAAAGTGATGTTTTTTATAAACAGGTGTGTCCTGTCTCAGATATATTGTGCACTGTGCAGTGCCACTGATATTTAAAAGTATCAGCATTTGTATGCACAGTGGTCTATCACTTTAAATTTGAATATTGAGTTCATCAGGTCACACCTTTTTGAGTTGGGCCAGTTAGCAGAGATTTAATGTTACAGCATAACTACAGAATTACTGAAACCTGTAAGACATATCCCTAATGGTATTTTATCTACTCTGCCATGGATTTTGGTGGCATACATTACTTCATGTTTGAGATAAAAAAAAAAAAAAAAAAAAAAACTCTTCATATCAAGTAATTGTTATGTATTGGCCTAGTAATTTCTTTTTAAAATTACCTTGTTTTTTTTGTTTTTTTTTGTCCTGGTATTGCACAGTCTCTCAGTTCAAGCCTGGGATGACACAAATTTCATTAGTTTAAATAAAAAATAAACCCAAATAGCCTTTATTGCACATTCATTCTGTCTTTTTAGTGTCAACAGGCGACTAAAGTTAATGTTCCAATGTGGTAGATTATGACCAACATGATGAAAGTGAAGAGGAAGACATTACCTTTGACGCAGCCAAATGGGGATGAGCCCTTACAACGACCAGTCACCCCTAATTCTCTTCGTCATTTAAGCGCAGGGTAAGTTTTATATATGCACACAGACAATTTCATAAAGTCCACATTTACAGTTTTCTTTAAAAAAATTCTTGTGGCTTGCATAAATATTTATACATGTTTAAACTACAAACATAAATATATTTTATTGAAATTTCATGTTAAGACCAACACAAAGTAGCACACAATTGTGAAGTACAAAGAAAATGATAAAAAAAAAAATTTGTACAAATAAAAAACTGATAAGTGTGATGTGTATTCAGCCCCCTTTTCTCTGTACAACCAGTTGCCTTCAGAAGTTGCCTGATGATTGCTGAATGATCAAACGTTGACCGAAAGACTAAATAGAGTTCACCTGTGTGTAATTTATTCTAAGTACAAATGCAGCTGTTCTGTGATGACCTTAAAGCTTTGTTAGGAGAACACTGAGGAGAAAACGGCATTATGAAGTCCAAGGAACAAACCAGACAGGTCAAGGATGAAGTTGTGAAAAAGTGTCAAGCATGGTTAGGATATCAAAAAATTTCTCATCTCATGGAGCACTGTTCAATCCATCATCCAGAAATGAAAAGAGTATGGCACAAGCGCAAACCTAGCAAGACATGACAGTCCATCTTAACTCACAGGTCGAACAAGGAGAGCACAGATCAGGGATGCACTCAAGAAGCCCATCGTGATTCTGGATGAACCACAGAGATCCACAGCTCAGGTGGGGAATCTGTCCACAGATCGCACTGCACAAATCTGGCCTTTATGGAAGAGTGGCAAGAAGAAAGCCATTGTTGAAAGAAAACGATGTCAAGTCCAATTTACAGTTTGCCAGAAGCCATGTGGGGGAAACGGCAGCTCTGGTGAGATGAGACCAGGGGAGCTGAATACTTTTGCACATCAAATCTTTCAGTTCATTTTTTTTTTTTAAATTATAATAACAATAAAAAAAATTTAAATCAGGTACTATTTTTTTCGTACGTCACAACTGTGTGCCACTTTGTGTTGGTCTTTCACAGAAAATTATACAATTTATTTAAATTTGGGGTTATGACGTAACAAAATGATAAAAAGTTCAGAGGCAGTGAATACTTTTGCAAACCACTGTACTTTTTAATAGTGACACCATGATAGCGTGTGTAAGAAATGCACTAGCTTTTGGTTAAAGGTAAATTAGGTGGCATGTTGAACAGAAGTAATTTTCATATGATTTGTGAACTACCTGTGAAACCTAAAACTGGATTAAAAGACCTGAGTTCTGCCCTTTTATTTACAAAATGGATGGTAATTTAAAGCAGGTGTTTTGAAGGAAAAAAATATTTAAAACATGCAGAGTAGTTAGACAACTCTGCTCTAAAGGCAGATCAGTTTACAACAGCACAAACAGCTCACAGTCGGACCTGTAGGTCATTTTGACAATCATTGTGCAGCCCCTTTTGTTAAACCAGCTGTATAATGAGACTAATACTGCCATTAAAACTCATACAGTGGGTCAGAGCAAGAAGCGGTTCATTTACATTTTGCCATAAATCATGGCAAAACCTGGAATGCAAAGGAAAGAATGAGCAGGAACAGAGTGGAACAGGAATGACTAAGCACTGAAAGACTAAATAGAGTTCACCTGTGTGTAATCTAATCTCAGTACAAATGCAGCTGTTCTGTGATGGCCTTAGAGCTTTGTTAGGAAAACACTGAGGAGAAAACAGCGTCATGAAGTCCAAGGAACAAACCAGACAGGTTAAAGATGAAGTTGTGGAGAAGTGTAAAGCAGGGTCAGGATATAAAAAATTTCCTAAGCTTTGAACATCTCACGGAGCACTGTTCAATCCATCATCCAGAAATGAAAAGTCTATGGCACAACTGCAAACCTAGCAAGACATGACAGTCCATCTTAAATAACAATTCGAACAAGGAGAGCACAGATCAGGGATGCACTCAAGAAGCCCATCGTGATTCTGGATGAACTACAGAGATCCACAGCTCAGGTGGGGAATCTGTCCACTGGTCATACTGCACAAATCTGGCCTTTATGGAAGAGTGGCAAGAAGAAAGCCATTGTTGAAAGAAAACGATGTCAAGTCCCATTTGCAGTTTTCCAGAAGCCATGTGGGGGAAACAGCAACTCTGGTCAAATAAGACCAAAATTCAACTTTTTGGTCTAAATGCAAAACGCTATGTGTAGCGAGAACCAACACATCACTCTGAACACACCACCCCCACTGTCAAACATGCTGGTGGCAGCATCATGCTCTGGGGGTACTTTAGCAAGGACAGGGAAGTTGGTCAGAGGTGATTGGAAGATGAATGGAGTCAAAGGGAGTCTGCAAAAGACTTGAGACTGGGGCAGAGGTTCGTCCTCCTGCAGGACAATGACCCTAAACCTAAAGCCAGGGCTACAATGGAATGGTTTAAGACAAAACATCTTAATGTGTTAGAATGGCCCAGTCAAAGTTCAGACCTAAATCCATTTGAAAATCTGTGACAACATCTGAAAACTGACATTCAGAAACGTTCACTATCTAATTTGACTGAGCCTGAGTGGTTTTATAAAGAAGAATGTGCAAACATTTCCAGATGTGCTAAGAAACATACCGCAAAAGACTTGCACCTGTAATTGCAGCAAAAGGCAGTTCTACAAAGTATTGACTCCGGGGGGGCTGGATACTTTTGCACACCAAATCTTTCAGTCTATTTTTGTAAAAAAATAATAATAAAAATAAAAAAATTTAAACCATGTACATTTTTTTTTTCGTACGTCACAACTCTGTGCCACTTTGTGTTGGTCTTTCACAGAAAATTATACAATTTATTTAAATTTGGGGTTATGACGTGACAAAATGATAAAAAGTTCAGAGGCAGTGAATACTTTTGCAAACCACTGTACTTTTTAATAGTGACACCATGATAGCGTGTGTAAGAAATGCACTAGCTTTTGGTTAAAGGTAAATTAGGTGGCATGTTGAACAGAAGTAATTTTCATATGATTTGTGAACTACCTGTGAAACCTAAAACTGGATAAAAACACCTGAGTTCTGCCCTTTTATTTACAGAAAGGATGTTGTCCAGTTTCAATCTTTGGGAGCCACTGCATTCAAGTTTTAGATGTTTCCATGCTCCAACACACCTGATTCAATCAAAGAATGAATCCCCCTGACAGCTCTTTGTCAAGTTCAGCATAAGTGTGTTAATGACCAGTTAATTTGAAGCAGGTGTTTCGAAGGAAAGAAATATTTAAAAGATGCAGAGTAGTTAGACAACTCTGCTCTAAAGGCAGATCGGTTTACAACAGCACAAACAGCTCGCAGTCTGACCTGTAGGTCATTTTGACAATCATTGTCAGGCCCCTTTTGTTAAACCAGCTGTATAATGAGACTAATACTGCCATTAAAACTCATACAGTGGGTCATAGCAAGAAGCGGTTCATTTACATTTTGCCATAAATCATGGCAAAACCTGGAATGCAAAGGAAAGAATGAGTAGGAACAGAGTGGAACAGGAATGACCATTTTTCACAAGAAGCCATTCTTTACACACTGTATGCCTGACAATAAGAAAAAGATGATTAATTCTAAAGTTCTGAGGTTTAAAATGAGATGGCCATGAAAACAAAGGAGCATCTGTAACTCTGTTTAATCATGTTAAGTGAAATATAGCCAGATAACACTGCAACAACGTAAGGTCAAGAAAACCATTAAGATAGAGCTTTGAGAAGAAATAAACAAAAAGGCCCAAATGCAAATATGAACACCCCTTACTTTCATACAATCAGATTGTTAAAAAGATTTTTTGCATTCTTTGTGCTTATGTCATGCACAGTGACCATCGAGGCATCTCTGAGACACATGCGAGTAGCAAGTACAGGGAAAACCCTCGGAGCAGACAGAAGAGTGAGGAAGGAAGCCTGCCTCAATACAACTCACGACCTCCTACACGCTCCGGCAGCCGCCCCAGTACCAATGATTCCCTGCAACACAGCATTGGTGCGTGATTTATCTTTCTTATGGTTTCCAAAAACACTACTAATAGTTAATTTAGTAACACTATAAATTAGTTATGGTAAAGTATTTTTAAACCAAGTCTAAATGCTCTGGCTATTTCCTTCTCAGCTGGAATTTTGCTGGAAAATTTCATTTCCTTTCCACCTGCTGCATTTCATTTGGTGCTTATCTGATTTATTTGAAGTAATGCCCATGGTTCATTACGAGCACAAGCCTTTCCAAACAAGGAAGCACCATGAACTTCCTCAGAAATCTTACAGGATAAAAAGTCAGCAAAATGAACGCCTAATGGCTAATGACGTATATAAGCTCATTGTGAATATGTCAACAGAGCATCATATTGTGCTCTTTTGTTTATTAGTGTTAAACAGTATTTGATCATTTTTGTAATCGAGTTAAAAATTGAAGATTCAGTATTAATCCCTAAATGTAATTTATTTTGTTGCAGCATAAAATGAACAAATGAGTGATAACAAGTCACTGTGTAAATACTGTTGCTGTTGACAAGAAGAACTTGCTTTCTTTATGGTGAGGTCTTGCATTTATATATTAT
Source organism: Rhadinocentrus ornatus (assembly GCA_037177495.1). NCBI lineage: Eukaryota > Metazoa > Chordata > Actinopteri > Atheriniformes > Melanotaeniidae > Rhadinocentrus > Rhadinocentrus ornatus. Next base: position 13,512,431 of record JBAMHW010000016.1, on the reverse strand, counting down.
GATAATCAACTTGTGAAACAACCACAGGTGAAACAAAGTTCTGCTCTCAAATAAAATCAATATGAATACAAATAAAAAGATGAGACATAAGAGCAGCTAAACCCAACATAATAAAAACAAATAACAAATAAAATAAAAATCTAAGTTTCTCTGGGATTGAGAAACAAAGAATTAAAATGGGTTTTAAGATGAGTTTTAAAAATAGACAGTGAAGGAGCCTCTCTGATGTGTAAAGGCAGATAATTACATAATTGTGGAGCAGCAACAGAGACGGGCCTGTCCCCGCTGAGCTTTCTCCTGGACCTCAGTACCTGCAGGAGCAGCTGGTCAGCTGACCTCAGGGACAGAGAAGGCAAGTAGGCTTGATCAAATTCTTCAGGTTCTTTAAGTCTTTGACACTACTACCCCAACTTGCTGCAAACCAGAGTGAACTCTCCACCACAGATTTCAAGTGAATTGCAACAAATTCTTGTAAACATTGAATGACACAAATTTCCTCAATAAGTAGTCTGTTCTGTATTTTCTTCTACACAGCTTTGCAGTTTACTCTTGTGCTGTTGCAGTTGCAAATCGAGCGCCACTGGCATTGCAGCGTTCTGCTGCAGACTCCTCCCACAGCCCCAGCTGCTTTAGTTTTATTCAACGGCAACACCTCTCAAGTTAGACTGAATACTATAGACCGGTATAAAGCCGGGTAGGGACAGTCTCCGCACAGAAGTTAATATTAAGTTAAGTCTCACACTCATGGCAATAATGTCATCTTCATGTGGCTCACAGATAGCATTCCAGTCTGTGACCTAAAGTAACCCCGAGGAGTTCTTTTCAGCTTCTTAAATTGAATGGTTATAATAAAGTTTTGCATTATATGTTACAATATATTGTCTCATATTCAAATTTTGCTTACTCATGCTTCCTCTTTCTGTACATCTAATGTTGGGCTTACACCAACAACAACACTCTGTCCAGAAAAAGGAGCAGATGGTTATTAAGAAGTAAATGTCTGCTGTGGATCATTTATGTGTTACGGTAAAATGATCAGCCCTGTTCCATATCAATTGTCCAACATATCACAAAAAATGCTAAAAGAATCTAGTTGATGTCTTGTAATTTGGGACCCTACAAGATTCACACTCTTTGTCAAATCTCAGTCTGAGACTAGGTGGAGAAAATTTGTCTTTAGATGTGAGCTGGTAGTTTTCTAGAGTCTTTTGCAAATCTTTTCAAAGTTTTCTGAAGTAAACCCACCATTAGGCATGATTTGCTTTGTTCCACATTCACATTCAGATTCAGTTTGTGGGCCAATCTCCCAGGAGTCAGAGTTAGAAGGGGCAAATGAAGGTACAGCCAGGAAAGGACATTCCCAGGAGGAACACAATCAGCACTCTACCAGGTAGATGTTAACTGCATGTGATTCTGTCTATTTCATAAATTATGCTGTAATTCAGTGGCTATCACTGGGATTTTGTTGCCACAAGTTTATGTGATTGTAGGTGCTGACAAAAAATAAAAAAGTATCTATCAAGCACATCCATCCATCCATTTTCTGCCGCTTATCCGGAGTCGGGTCGCGGGGGGCAGCTGCCTAAGTAAGGAAACCCAGACTTCCATCTCCCCGGCCACATTTACCAGCTCACCCGGGGGGATCCCAAGGCGTTCCCAGGCCAGCCGAGAGATGTAGTCCATCCAGCGTGTCCTGGGTCTTCCCCCAGGGCCTCTTTCTGGTGGGACGTGCTCGGAACACCTCACCAGGGAGGCGTCCAGGAGACATCCTGACCAGATGCCCGA
>JBAMHW010000016.1:13478914-13510546 GCA_037177495.1 Rhadinocentrus ornatus | reverse complement strand
CTGATTCTCATCCCAGCCGCTTCACACTCGGCTGTGAATCGCTCCAGTGAGAGCTGAAGATCACGGCCCGATGAAGCACTGTAGATAAGAAACTTTGTTGAAGCATGTAAAGTTAATAACCAGTAAATGCACACCTTTTTAACATATATACTGTTTACCTATTATCTCTTGTAGTTTGTAATGACAATGTTTTTAAATCTGACTTTACCTTGACTGTTTTTAACAATGTAGAACGAAATGCAAATGACTTAAAAAGAAAAGTCAGACTTTTGGACTTGAATATTTTATTTAAACAAAGCATACAATTATGATAAAACAGCCATGAATACATTTGACTGATTAGAAGTAGTTGCAGATTGGTGCAAATAAAAAAAAAATCATTATAACTGTGTAGGCCCCTGAGCAACTCTGACAAGTATGTGTGTCCATGAAGAGAGCTGGCGAGTGTTGTTGGACACCGATGAGTGACTCAGCACTGCCAAGCTTGTCTGTGAGACTGTGACATGCGTTTAAACGAGCTGCAGCTACAAAGAGACCCATTCAGTCAAACCTTCTATGTTTCTCCTCTTCTTCAAATCCCAGACGAACTTGACTCCAAAATCCCGCCAGCAGTAATGAGTCCCAGGAAACAGCTTCAGTTATCCCCCCTCCCATCCCCCAGGAACGTAAAACACCTCCACAATACGTCCTGGCTGAATATAAACAGAACAGCCTCATTTCACCCCAGTCTGGATGACAATTCTCTTAGAATGAGAAAAAAGCCATTCATATTGAGCAGAATAGAATCTTAGCAGCACAGCAACTTGGCAAATGCTACATGAGCAGATTTGTCTTCTTGCATTTGCTTTTAAGGGTAATGAAAACATTTTGTCATTTTTCTTCCCAACCCCTCCCCCAAGGTCAAATCTGGAGACAGTCATGCTGGTTTCCACTAAGATTCTTGTTGAGTTGTTCCTGTGCTAGTTACTGACTTTAAGTAGAAATTTTTGGACTGAAATCAATTCATGCAACAGCAATGCCAGTTGCACTTTGCTTGTGAATGAGCTTGCAAATACTGTGCCTCAACATATGATCAAAGAAATAAAATCTAAGTTTGTAACACATATTTGTGGCTGATGATATCAGGAATGTTGGAGGTACTGTTGGTACCTTGAGCAGAAACAAGATGGGAATCCATCCATTTGATGTGGTATAGGATTGCTGCACAGGATGTAGGTCATATGGCTCCTGCCTGATAAGAAGATAAGGAGAATCTAGTCCATGTCAGTGTGACTGCTTCTGGAAAGAGCCACTTGTTCAAGCGATGTTTTTAGACATATACGCACAAAGTCCAGCTCTTTTATGTTGTCTTCATTAGAAATAACACTCTATGACTGCTGCTGATTAGGCTTAAATTTTTTATTTATATATGTGTGTGGTTGTGTGTGTGTGCAGTTGAATATTACTATTTGTAATGTTTCCACGGCAAAGACAGTGGGTGACCCTACCTGAATATCAAAGTCTAAAACAATCACATTTTAAAATGCTGTTTTTAATAATCTTATAAGGCAGTGTACATATACTAAATACAAGCATTTCATCATAAGGAGCCTGAGATTGTACAATCTCAACAGTATCACCACACTAAGTATAGATTCTCAGCCATCCAGGTCATCAATAGTGTGTCACCACGATGGAGGCTATTGACTGAAACGGATACTATAAAAAGTCAAGGGCATGGAGCCTGTGCAAGGTATATCTGTTACACAGGAGAGCCACAGCCTCTTTGCCCTTAAGTCCCTGTGAAATTATATCTGAAAAGATGCATCATGTTATAACCAAATGTAAGTGGCAAGTGGACATAGGTGAAAGGCTGCACATTCATCAGATATTGTTTGCTTCATTACAAATCTACTGTGGCAATGTCCAGTGTAAAATTATAAACATTTTGCTATGTTCCTAATACTTTTATTTGATTGCACAGTAAATGGTCTTAGTAGTTGCGTTTTTTTATTGTCATAATTTCTTATCACAACAAAGTTAATCTGTTGGGTTTTTTTTCTTATTCCCTCTTCCATCAGTAGTGAATATATTTCAGCATTTGCAAGCCAGCCTAAGATTCCACGTACACCTGACACCACAGTCAATCAGAACAGTTCTCACTGGGATCGCGGGCTGACCCTGGCACCCCAGCTTTCAGAGTCAGAGCCACAGCAGAGCAGCCAACCTGGCTCTGCCAGCTCTACGGAAGGAGGGGGAAGTGGAGGTAAGCATATGCTAAGGGTGGGAAATTGAAACCAGCCACCAGCCAGTGTTGGCAAAGTTTGGCCACAGCTGGTTTCTTCATCGACTCTGCCAGCCACTTTGGAAGACAGTTAGCCATGATTTTGAGGTTCAGTTCCTCTGAAAAAAAAATTAGGCTGGTATGATAACATATTAGCTAAGCAGTTTGAGTTGGCATACGTGCTGGCAGCTCTCTGTACCTGTGCTGCAATTTTCTTACAGGTATTTTAAAATTCCTGAGGAAAATAATTTGCTGAAACATAGTGCTTTATATAATATATAATGAATGTGGAAAATTTACTGTAAAATGAATCACAGAATATGAATAGAAAAAATATATATTTTAACTAATTATCTAAATAATTTAATAAATAATTTAATAGAGTGCTCCTCATGCTAAATAAGCATAAATCTGTTACTCCCACGGATTTTCTCCTTTGAACCAATACTATCCAACTCTACATTTACAGCAAAATCTAAAGTAGTTGAAGAACTCTTTGGGAAGTAACATTTATCACCCCCATAGGAAACAGATTAGCTGACACTAAATCACAAGACAGTCTGTTTTAGCCTGGCAGATGACGTGTCATGAAGTTTGACGTGTCTGCTTCATATCTCTATTAGATGGGTGCAGCTTTTGATGTGGTCTTTTGTGCATATAAGCTCAAATGTCCAGCTTCCTGAACCCACTCTTGTTCTGACTGTCTTGACTCACTTTCAAACACCATAGTACATTTGTAATTTATACTTCAGGTAGAATATACCACAACTATATACTTTAATTGTTGTCTGAAAACAAAGGCAGACTTATTATAACATAACAAAAGTGGAATTTGCAGTAAAATGACAAATCATGCTCCACTTTCCTTAAACTCTCATTTGAATTACCCATGTAACTGGAAGGCTGTAACAAAATCTGGCACTTTGTTTCAGAGCTTTCTCATTACTCTATTGACACAGTTGCCAGTGTTTTGCTTTTGTGATTACTCAGTGATCAGACTTCAGCTACAATTGAGCATTACTTTTCAGTGTACTCCTCTCCCCATCTCTTCTCTGAAAATATAATGTGATGTATCACAAAGATTATTTAGTTGTTGCCAGTGCAAGGATGTTCAGGGTAGAGTCAGGATGAAGGATTATGTCAGAGGACAGTTAAGTTTATTTGTTCCAACAGCCCCAAAATGATGGTTATATATGGTTTTAAAGGCTGATGCAAAGAAGACTCTTAAGAATATATAAAAATAGGATATTTTTTTATTATTTTGTTCTTTTTTGTTTTGTTTTATTTTTATTGCACTTAAGTCAGCTCAAGCCAATTTCTACAAACAACACAGCAGCCATATATCACTGTCATAGTTAAGCAATCTTTTACAGAAAATGGGAAAAGCAAATTGCGTTAAGTTCCTGTTGAATGAATCAAAAAGATATTCTGTCCAAACCAACCAGCTTCATTAACTGCCAACTGCACATCTTACACAAAAAACTTGAGTCACTGCAGAAAAGATCTGGTGCTCTTAGCTTGCTGATAGCATCTCTTCATGCTCTCATTCGTCTTAACTGCATTTTATGAACGATTACCTCCAGCTCTTCCGATGGGTGTTATTACCATAAAGCTTGTAATAGCACCCAGTGTTCACTCAGACCCCCCACAGTCTCCTGTGGTTGTGTTGTGCTTTTGAGGCCTGGCACGTGTCAGACATCTATTACTCCATGAGCAAATCACTTCCTGTAATCATAAACCCGGCTCGAAGGACAGTAAGCAGACACACGGCAAACAAATCCACTTCCTTTCTTTTAGTTTTTGCAGCTTTAATAGACATGTTTCAATCTATCTGTGGCTCCTTTTTTATTTCATTTCATTTATTTCTTTTTTGAGTCCCTTTCTTCAAAATTTCAGTTAAGTTGAATGTAGCCTCTAATAGTCAAGTGTTAGCACATCTAATATTTGCTGCCTGGTGGACTGACGTCATGTCTCAGGGAGGGAACTGCAAACACTGGCAAGATTCACTCAAGGTCTACCTTATGTACACATTAGTGCTGTTAATGACAGACGTTCCCTCAACTATGGAGTGACAAAAGGCTTAGGTTTTGCTGCCGTGGCCACCCATTCAGTCAGTCAGTGCAAACAAGGAGGGAAGCCTCTGCCGTCCTTCCACATGGAGAGGATGGAAAGCACAGCATCATCCTAGTCAAGCAAGCTGACTAAATGTGACAATAGATCCCTGTTATGTTGTCATGCAACCAGAGATGGACCAGGAAGTGCACCAGCATTTCTTAGCACTTTTGTTCCTGTCCTCAGTGACAACTGGAATAAGTACGTCAGACTCTGTCTCCCAGCTTTAGTAGATCTTAAAGTAGTCAGTGAAATATGGAAACCTCAAACCTTCAGTGTCAAAACCCAGAGGAATGAGTCTTTTCTGTTTTTTGTTAGACTTTGTTCAACGGATACTCTTTTCTAATGGTACATATTTCATTCCCCTGGATCTCGCAGTTAATTCGATGCTGTAGATGTTCAGTCCACCCTGCTCCTCCTTCTCTTTATCTTTTTCTCTCTGCATTTCAGGTAGCCAGTCAAAGAGGAGGTGAAGAAGGAGCTGTCACCACGGTGTAGCACTATCTCCCCAGGAGCATCAGGCTTCCTGTAACATCATCCCCCCAGGTTGTGATGAGGGTTGGAGCAACAGAGATGGTCAAGCATCAGTGGCAGCAGCAAAAGGAGGAAGACAAGTGTGTGGAACAATGTGTAGGATTGTGGCTAACCATTTTTTTCCTCCTCTTTTGGCTTCAAAACAGACTACATTGGTAATATGATATGAAGGCAGGCGATAATGACAACTCCCAGCCATGCAATACTGTGCACCTTAGTGCTCCTAAATTTTTGTTGTCTTTCTCCTTAAGGGTGTTACTTAGAACACTTTGAGCTATAACAAAAGTTATCTGTAACAAGATACAAGTTATTGTCCGACTTGGACGTAAAACTCTGATTTAAAGCAGAAATGACCTTGCTTTCCACGTTCATGGATTTCTTTTTCAATTCTTTGCTTCCATATTGATGAACAGATTCCCAGAGAGGCTTCATTTTATGAGCTCATGCTTTCACACTTGACCTAAGTCAGACTTTAAAAAGATGTTACAGGCAGATCTGTAACATAGAATATGTAACTCACAGTCCAAATTTACAGGTCATTAATCTTCTAAATTTAATAATTGTTCTGTTTAGATTTTTTTTCCTTTTTATTTCAACTGCGTTTTATGAATAAACGATGAATGTAGACATTTTGCTCGAAATATAAATATTTTACTACAGTACCCGCTTGAATGAAAGTACCTGCTACTGACTCCAGGAAACTCGCAGGTCTTGGTATGACTTGGCAGTTTGGGTCATGTTTTTCCAAGATATTAGGATCATATGATGTATTCAGCCTCTGACAAAAATATAATTAAATGCATTTTTATTTTTTGTGAACGTCTTGAATTTGATTTGCTTGTATTGTACATTTTAACAGTTTTGGGTTGTGATGTATATTTATGCTAGTGTAGAACTTTTGTTCTAATGCATTGTGATGATTTTCAGTAGTATGTAATAAATGTGTCACATCATCTGTTTGCCAGTCTTTGCGATTTATGTTTCCAATTTTCAAAGTTTTTTTTGCCCTATGCCACATCACAACAAATACTTAGTAAAGGAATTATAAACTCATACTATAATGAGAAAACCTTTAACTACTTTCCCATATACATTTTACCATCTATCAATGACATGCTCACCTTTGCTCCAGGGAAATGAAATGGTGTTCACTTCATGATTCAGTTGAGTAGAGTTCTTAATCTTATAACAATTCATGTACACTTGATACCTCACCTGTAGTCCGCACTTAATTACCATTAGCATTCAGTCTTTTACAATCTTTTACTCTTTGCCGTATCCTTCAGCTCTCCAACCCCTTTTTTTTAATAATCTTTTACTCAGACCTACTGTAAGTGGCGTGTTGAATAATGGCGTTATGTGTGCTATTTGTCATGGTATGTGCTAATAGTGTGACAGCTCTGTTTAAAGATGTGAAGGGTGTGTTCTGTAAGTTGCGTGTCTGATATTATGAAGTGTACTAAAAAAGAATAGGAAACTCAATATGGTGTTTTCTCTCCTGAGTGGGAATCCAGGTATTTTGAGTACGCGTTCATTTTTCATTATAAACACTACATCATGAAAAGGTTCATTGATATACATTCTAAGGACATGTAACAGATCTGACAGCATGTGTACCTGGTGATTATGTTGAAGAGTTGCGAAACCCTTCTGACATGCCCCCAAGGTGTGTTGCACACATGACTAATCATGATCATTTTCCAGGCAGATGAAAAGAAAAAAAGCAAAGAAAAACCATTCCTGAATTCTAAACTATCAGGCTGATTTATTAAGTCCACCTTCCTCATATTTGGTTGAATCCCTTTTGCCTGCAGAACTGCCTTAGATTCAACAGGGTTTTGGCTGTGGCATTTATTTAATGTTCAGTTGGTACTAGGAGACCCAAAGTGTGGCAAGAAAATTCCCCCTTAGGTCATTACACCATCACCAGCCCTGACCGATATAAAGAAGGGTGTTTCCATGCTTTCATGGTGTTTATGCCAAAGTCTGGCCCCACCATTTGACTGTTGCAGCTGAAATTGAGACGTTCTAATCTTCCAGTTTCGGTGAGCCTGTGTGAATTTCAGTTTTCTGTTAGTGGCTGACAGGAGTAACACCCTGCTATAGCCCAAGGATGGACATGACGTGCTTCCAGGGACTGCATTTTTTATGCCTGATTTATATTGAGTGGTTGTGTTACTGTTGCCTCTCTATCATCTCCAACAACGTCTGCCCATTCTCCTCTGACCTCCGATCAACAAGGTATTTTCATTCAGGCAACTGCTGATCACTGGATATCTTCTCATTCTCTATAACCCCTAAAGAAGGATTTTAGTAGATCAGCAGTTTCTGATCTACTGAAAGGCTGTCTGGTACCAACAACTGTGCCACATTCTAAGTCACATATTTCCTAGTTAGAACTTAAGAAAGTTGTCTTGACTGTCTACATGCATGAAAGCATCGAATTGCTGTCAAGTGACTGGCTGATTAGATATTTGTGTTAACAAGCAATTGAACGGGTGTACCTAATAAAGTGACAAGTGAGCATATTAAGCTTATTTGGAAAGCACCCTGGCACATGCAAACACTAATTGTTACTCTGTTAGGGCCTTTAAAGATTAAAATATATCTTTTTTTTCTTCTTCTTAACATGACTATGAGCAAAGATGCAGAAATGAATAGGACATAACTTATAAAATGGTCTGCCAACATCTGGTATTAAAGCAGCAAAAAACATAGACTGATAGTTTTGGCTGGTCTACTCATGGTAACTCTTGTGTGCATCCCCTGAGAAATGACATGTTCAGCTGTTAACAGTATGGATGCAGCCCGTGAGGACCAGCACAATGTGAGGAAACACACTGCACATGACATATTGACGCATTTGCAGCCAGGTGGCTCATGGTGAAACTGTCTAGCTGTAATGGTGAGACAAGGAAGCTGCTCCTTTCTCTCAAACAAAGTGTAGATACACACTTTAACAAAAGGGTTTCAGAGAGAGAAAACTATCCGATGGAGTCGTTTAACTGAAAGTTTTAAAGCATTTCTATTATGATCTTTAAGTTACTTTTAGGTAGTATTCTTCTAAATCTGTTAAAGAGTGATTATTTAATTTAGAAATGTGAATATCTTCTGCTGAGGACCCCCACGTGTCACCAGGATCACTGGCACTCATCTCAGCTGTGTTTATCAGCACACAGCCATGCTCACAACTGATAAAAGATTACTCCAACAAAGAAGAGACAGCACTGCACTGTCCATGTCTCCCACACCTCCTGTTTCCTGCCCACACCCCACAACAGCACAGTATTGCAAACACTTTTTGTTCCTTTCAGGCTATGTTGTATTTTTCTGGTAAGTGCATCAGTCTAAGAAAGAAGAGAGGAGGACACACAGCTCTGCAATGTAACTTGTAATAGTAAATGTTAAAGAGGCCAATCATCAAATAAAAAAGTCTAAATCTTATTTGGAATACACTTTTTATAATTTTGACCTTCTCAGGAATGTCCTCACAAACAACCTATTAACCTTTGGAAAGAAAACACTTTATTTTCACTGTGTGAACATTGGAACAAATCCAAGCTGTGGGCTGCCATGTTCCAAAAGTCAGCTTAATGCCTTTAGCTTTGTTAAAATGGGGTGCAAGGTTTTTACCAGCTACAAAGACCACTCACCTTCCTCTATTTACTACTTTCTGTTGGTACCGAAGCTGATGATTTATCTTTGTGAGACAGCTGTTCTAGATTTAAGCTCGACAGTTCATTGTCAACCTTAAATTGAGAGTTTGAGGATATAATCTTAACTCAGTTGTCCCAGTACTTATTTTCTGGGGTTGTGGTGAGGGTAACCTACAACAGCTATCAGGTAGCACAGTATGCTTTCTGTCCTAAAGCACCATCTTGGTTTGCTTGGTTTGAGTGAAAAGTTTCCTCAACTTATCTAATAATTAATTCCCTGCATAATCATACCTGGTATATTAGGTAACCTTAAATTATATCAAGTAAATTCTGTAATTAATATCTGTCATGTGATTTAACAATGAAATGGTACACTTGGGTCTAAATCAGTCAGGATTTGAAACAAAACAGGAAGTTTAGTCATCACAACCAAATTCTTTCTGGAAAGTGTATTCGTGTGTGGTGGGGGGTGGTTGGTGTGTATAAAGAAGGTCGTGTTTACCTAGTGCTGAAAGGGGGATTAAGAGCACAACCCCATTACACCACCTTTGTACTATCTGGATTTTTTACCAGATGACAGTCCTCAGTTGACGGTTGAGAGGAAAAAAAGAACAATTCCCCTCAAGCTATCTTGTTTTCTTGAGCAGTAAATTCTTTCTTGGTGATGGAGGAATTTACAGCCATTGAAAGGGAGAGGAAGGGGCTCCCTTATTTCATTTTGACAGTTGACAAAAGTGAGACATAAGTAATCTTCTCCTGAGTCCCCCAGGTGTGTTCAACCCACCAAGGTCTTACCACAAAGTAATGGAGCATTTCTCTATTTCTGTCTTCTTCATTACGCTAAACTCTTTACACCTTTAGTTCACAGTGACCCTTCGATTTCAGTATGAACTAAAGCAAAAGAAGCAGAGAGGTGTTATCACCGAATAAGGGTTTGTTGTAGTTTGAAGTTGAACTAAGGTGGGTCAAACTCATTAATCTTATCTTCTAAGGACAACGATTTTATTATTAACTTTCTATTTCTAATAAATGCTGGAAATTTCATAATGCTGAAGCAGTTGTGAAATGACAAACCTATTTGTGTTTTCTTTTTGATCTTTGGACTTTGAGTTGTGTGTGCCAAGACTGATGTGGTTAAAGCTCACTGCAAGGCTCACATTATTAATCCCCCCCAAAACACATAATGACTTAAGAAGTGATTAAAAATTATGGAATATTTTATCATAATTAGAAATAACTGTAAAATAGAATCACTCGGTTTGATTCAGATTACCTTAAACGTTTCTGTCAGTTGATATTATTTCTTATTCAGTATGCTCTTCTTTAACAACAATTCCAAGTTAAACATGAAACACAAACTCAATAAAACTGCAGCAGCAGTTTACTAAGGTCAGGTTTAGTTGTAATAAGCTCGTACTTTTATTAGAGTATATAAAGAGATGAAAAGATGAGGCACAGCGATGTCAGTGACCACTCGATTTCTCAGCAGAACTTGCAGAGACCAAATCTACAGATAGAAAAAAGAAAAAAAAATCTAAACGGGAAAAGACAGCTGCAAGGCAACAGGATGCAGATGTGCCTGGCATAGATGGATGGTTGGATCCAGGAAATGGAGAGAGGAGAGGAAGGTGAGATATTGAATCACAACTGCATTCAGACTGAAAAAAAAACTCCTGTTTTTAAGCAGAGAGATATTTTGTTGTTCTTTCCCTGGACCATAAAGAGGTAATGGCACACATTTTATCACAAGTGTCAAATGCATTTATATAGGTGGCTGGGCAATTAGCCATCACAGTCCTTAATCCATCTGTCTGTTAAAGAGACTATAAGAATTACATGTAGATTGTTTCTTTTTTTCATGAAAAACTATCAAATATTAAATATGTGTTGGTAAATTGGTCCTTTTTCAGACTATAATTTAAATAAAGTATAACTTTTTAAACTGTTGGCAAAACTTGTGACACATGTTTAAGTGCCAGCCTTACCTTAGAACCGTTTCTAACACTTCATTATCTGTCAAACTAATGTGGCACTTTTATAAGACATGAATAAACAACGCTTATTTATTTATTTAAACATGTGCAGCTCGCTTTGTGACAGCTCATTAAAACAACCTCTTGCGGATGTCAGCAAAACTAAATATAGTCGGCAGTACTTCAGAAAATCTTTATCAGAATGAGGGAATATCACAGGCCAAAACTTTTAACCGAGAAATTAACGCGACCTCTTCATATTCCAACAATGCCAATTCAAAGAACCGGCCTGTCTTCAGGTCTTGATTTCAGCTATGGTTGTAAAAGTAATCTTTTACTGGTTGTGGGTAATTGTTTCCACACTTTATCTTCAATGTTCCCAAAACCCTTGACACATTTTTTATTTAAAGAAGTTTTGTTTACATTGTACATAACTTCACCCTTTGAGCCCTGTGTCTGTTTTAGACCTTTGCTCGAAAATGGCCTGCACCCATAATGAAATGAGTTAATTTGTACACTTTTTGAGACATAGTAAAGGAAACACGTGAGATCTGGTAAGATGTGTAAATATCCGTCTGTGTGTTACGAATTAAGAATAAATGAAGATGACGTAAATTTAAACTGATTCAGGTTCAAGTAGCAGAAGAATCTCACTGTCGACAGAAGAGTGAAAAAGTGTCAAATGGTGAAAATGTAGCTGAGACCATTTTAAGATGAACTTGAGACAAGGACATTTAAAAACTTGAGAAGGTCTGGAAGCTTTTAGCGTGCACTGCAAGTTACTAAGTGTCACTCAAACATGCAGCTGTGAGAAGCTTTGGTTATGTCCAACCTTAGACCTCCAACCTAGAGTATGAATACATGGAACAGTCAGTTTATGAAGAGCTGTGTCAAGTTTTATGCAGGATTCTTTGTATTTATACTGTGAATGGCCAAGAGATTAAGAAATTTAACGAAATAAAATATCTTGAGACAAAACTTTAACTGTAATTGTGTGAACTGTTATTTTTTTAAACTATCTGATCAACAAACACGATCATCTTACTCGTTAGTCATAATTTACATTAACGTAGCCTAATATTTGCTAGTTTTCACACCGTAAGTGACAAAGGAGCGTAAAAGTATAAATTTAGTTATCTAAGCAGATTAAATTAAAGAACCCCATTGTTTGCCCTGTCATTAAGGGCTTTGTAAACTTCATGATTGAATCTCATGCTCTTAAAGCGTCACTGTTCATTTATCATCCACATCCTGTTCATGTCGTGCTTAACCGAGCCTTTATAAGCAGCTCTGCAGTCCTCTGTGGTGATCACAGTGTTCATATGCGCCACAGCCCACGCAAACCTGAAAGATCTCACCCCCAGCTCTTCTTATACTTCCTGCTTTCAAACTCAATCGATGGAAAACATTGTTCTCGTATCTTTGTTCTGAAAGCCTGAGACGTTGCAAGTGAAGCTGATCCGCTGTTCTGGTCCTTTGGTTTAGCAGAAAAACACTTAAAAGAACACGTAAGTTGTGATTTTTTTTTATTATTATTTTCTATTTTGCATTTGTAGCATCGCTACTTAAAAAAAGAAAAGAAAACCTTATTACAAGGAGACCGTTTGGCAAAGTGGCTCATATTAGACACACTTGGATGAATTGTGTAAATAACTTTGGAAGATGGGACAGCTCTTCCAAATGTAAACTAGTGGTTTGATTATTGGTACAAGAAAATTGGTTAATTTTAAATTGACATTTATTGGTTGAGTTTTCCCACTCGCTGTGGAATTCCAGCAATTGTTAACGAATTAATCACAGCTGCTGCTGGTTAGGAGGTGGCTTTTTTTAAGGAGCCCCCCAGAGATATTGGGGCCCACCTGGGAGTGTAGTGAAACGAGCCCCGACATGATATGATGTAAATATGAGTTACATTCCACGTGTTCTACAAGAGAACACTGATGATGCTTTATTGATAGGCGTTAATTTGCTATATTATGAGTTTGACTCATGGGAAACCAACTTAAATTTAAAAAGTAGCACTTGTGTTTTGCATGGAACTTAATTTATAGAGAGAAAAAAGTGTTCAGCAAAACAAATGCAGTTTCTGCAGCTCTTTGCACCATGCTATACACAGCTGAGTTTTTAAGTCTTTATTATTAAATTCTTTGGTGTTTGTCTCTGCATGACAGTATTATCCAGTAACTTCTTATAAAGAATCCTTATCGTTCCTAATTAAGACATCCCCTGAGGCTATACTCTAAACTAAATACATATCTGGGATCAGGTAAACATGTGAGAACATGTGGGAACTGAGGGTACAAAAAGTTGCAGGCTGTGCTATAAACTGAAAACATTCTATTGTCAGTCATTTAGATATTGTTTGATTTCAGAATAATCCATTAGCTAGCTTTTTTTCTATTTTAAAATATTAGATGATGTTTCCTGATTACACTCTCATTGTCTGATCTTTGTCCTCTCGTAGAATGAACAGAGAACGCTGGAGAGTGTATAAAAGGGTGTGCGTCATGTTCTTCGTGGCTGTGGTGGCGCTGACTGTTGTCCAGAGGGGGAGCATCAATATGGGGGCTCCCTTCGAACTCGGGAGGCAGGCTCGCATGCACTCTTCCCATAGACCGGAGCCCGAAGCTGCACTGGAAGAGAAAATTGACTTCTACCCTGGGGTAAAAAACTTCTGGAAAGTTGACAGGCAGAAGTCAAAGTCTAAAGCTCGAAACATCACACTGGAGCCAGGAATTGCTTCAGATGGCAGTCGTGGAACCTGGGATGTGACCAGCTCCAACTGCAGTGCCAACCTCAACTTCTCAAACCAGCTGTGGTTCAGAGGCCTGGAGGACAACTTCAAGCAGTTTATGCTTTATCGTCATTGCCGTTATTTTCCCATGCTCTTAAACCACCCAGAGAAGTGCACAGGGGAAATAAATTTACTTATGGTGATTAAATCAGTAGCCACCCAGCATGACCGCAGGGAGGTCATTCGAAAAACCTGGGGCAAAGAGCAGGTTGTGAACGGCAAGTGGATAAAGACCCTCTTCCTTCTTGGTAAGCCCTCCAACGAGGCAGAAAGAGCAAACCACCTGAAACTTGTCGAGTATGAAGACTACATCTATGGGGATATTCTTCAATGGGACTTTTTAGATAGTTTCTTCAATCTGACTCTCAAAGAGACCCATTTCCTCAAGTGGTTCCACACTTACTGCCACAGTGTCCACTATGTTTTCAAGGGCGACGATGATGTCTTTGTCAGTGTGGACAACATTTTTGAGTTTCTAGAGAGCAGCAGCCAGGACAAGAACCTTTTTGTGGGGGATGTGATTTTCAAGGCTAGACCGATTCGTAAAAAGGATAACAAATATTACATTCCCCAAGCTTTGTATAATGAAACATACTACCCTCCGTATGCAGGTGGAGGAGGGTTTCTGATGGGTGGGAAGTTGGCTAGAAGGCTTCACTGGGCTGCAGACACCCTGGAGCTCTACCCCATCGATGATGTTTTTTTGGGCATGTGTTTGGAGGTGTTGAAGGTTGCCCCTGTAAAACACAATGCCTTTAAGACGTTTGGCTTGGTGAAAAATAAGAACAGTAAGATGAACCGAGAACCTTGTTTCTTCAAAAACATGATTGTGGTGCACAAGCTGCTCCCGTTGGACCTCATGCGCATGTGGAATCTGGTCAACAGTGACCTGGTGTGCTCACAGAAAGTGGAATTCCTTTAGCTTCATGAGAGCACCGGGTAAAGATTGCACCAATAAGCTGAGCTTTACCTCGGTGGATGCCAACAGAAAGTGCAGTACAGGAGAGCTGAAAGCAAGCCTCCCAGTAAACTTTCCTTTATGTGGAGAGAGATCGAGACAATCCTTGAATTAGCTGATTTTGGGCAGCAATGCAAGGTTTAGAGGAATTTCCTCAAAAGTAAATGTAAATTATAAAGAGCCTTTTTTTTTCTTCCTAAAAGGTTTATTTAGAATAGTATATTTATATTGAAAGTTAAAAAAAATAAAAAATCAGCACTAATTCAGAGACGGCAACTTTAACTGGAGCTGCTATATCAATGGGCACACCAAGGACAACAGTTTGTTGTTTTACAATTATAGATATTTTAATATTATTTAAATATCTGTTATGGGATTTTTTTTTATTTTTTTGTTTTTTGGTAAGTATTTTTAAGAGATTTCTCTCCCCTTGCTTCACATAGATATAAACACTCCTTCTCTATGGTCAGGAGAAGAATCCCTCTGCTGATGTACTGAATAGGGAATCCTGAATCCAAATTACTTCTCGTAATGGACCCATTAATGAGACAAGATTTCGAATTTCAGGCTCGATTCCTTTACAAACAAAAGTGGGAAATAATCATCAATATATTTTATTCAGTGCAACATATTTGGGTCAGAGCAGCAGTTTTTAATGGGTTTTGAATATGACTTTACATGTTGCACAGCCTGTAGTTCTCTGTTTAAAATTTCACACACTTCAGATGAGTGTGGCATGCTACGACTAAAAATAGTTTTTAAGTCAGGAAAAATGAAATAAGTCTCTCTACCTCACTGATTTGGGCAAAAAGATTTAATTTGCCACTTACCCTCTTTTTGTGCTACCATGCAATTTTTCTAAAATAAGATTTGGTTTGCTGAACTGTAGAGGTCCTTGCACTCGTCCTTTTGAAACATGACTGACTTGATTTGGACATCTAGTGCATGTATACTACTGGATTTTTTTTTTTTTTTATTTATTTATTTTTTTTAAAGAATGTTAATACTTGTTAGACACGTCTGAGTTTGAATGTGCTGATATCTACTTGACATTAATTTGGTTAAGGGTTTACAATGACACTGTGAAATGAAACTTGTTGGTACGAGTGTAAGACATGTTTATTTAATTATCCTCCCAATTAAAGGGGGACAAATGTGGGGTTCTTATATTTAATTTAAAGCAACAAATAATCATAAATGTAACATTAGCTGATCAGAAAGTTGAATTTTATGGGTATAGTGGGAGATAATAAATGATGTAAATGTTTGTAAAATTCAACATGTACATAAAATGTCTTTTTTGTAAATAAACATCTGACAAATCAGTTTTCTTTGAAAATCTGCCCTATATTGGTTGTTTTTGTGTTGGGGCTTATCAGCATGCAACATGGATGTGAAAATCCTGATCGGTCATCTAACAATAGTTTCAAGTGTTGCCATGGGAGTATCCGTTACGCAACTGAACAATAAGGAAAGGGCATTTGCTTAAACAAACAGTAAAGTTATAATGGGGCCTCCAAGCATTATGTTGTATGTTTATATAAACCGAATGCTTTTACTTCAGTGGTGTCAGTCTGATTTATTAAAAACCATCAAATATTCACTACTTGAATATGAAAGATCGCTAACTTTAAAAAAAAAAAAGAAACAATAGATATGTTTAAAAAACTCAATTTTAGTCTTAATTTTGTACACATTATTTTCCTAAAGTTCTCAAAGTAGCCTCACACACTCCTGATTTGGTGTGGCATTTTACAGTTTATGTAAGCGTTCCTATCAAATGTTTTTTCACCGCTTACACTAGAACAGCTGCGAACAAAACTGTCTGTAATACAATGAAGATTATTGTATAGGGCTTTAAGTTGGCCAAAATAGGAACAGAGTGCAAAGGATAATAAAACAAATAATTTTTCTTGTTCTTCAAAATCTCCTTCAGGCACAAAGACAACAGAGCTGTAGCGGAACAGTATTTTCTTTATACTAATTCATTCGGTTGCTCTTGCCAGCACAGAAGCATACCTTAAGGTGTATCTCTTTCAACTGCCCCCTTTCTGACAGACAATGCTGAAGTGATCCAAAGTCAAACCTATGAGCTGAATTGTCTATATTGGTGGATTTTTGTATTATTTTACGTGGAGCTTATTGGATATCTGGCAAAGAACATATCATTTGCTGTGTTTCTATTAAGGTCCAACATTGGCAAGATAGTCTGACATAGCAAAGCAAGGAAATCAGTAGTGGAACAGTTGTGCCACATTTGAAGGCACAAAAAGGTACACAGTGTTTCTGTATGAGAGGGCACATAATTTAATTTAAAAACAAGGTTTTATCTTGGGACAGCTTGCTTTAATACTTTTCGCAGACAGTGTGTAATACAGTGGTCACAACTTTTATAATTGGGAAATAGGATTCAAAAACTCATATATAGGTGGTCTTGGACTTACTGTTGCAGAATTCTGCAACAATTCTTAAATATGTTATACTTTTTAGTTACATGTGTGATTGTGTGTGGTGGAGCCAAACCCAGTTAGCTGCCACTGGGTGAGAGGCAAGAGTGAGGTGACAGTACTAACCATCACATCGCTGTGCAGCTGCCATCTTGGTGTGTGTGTGTGTTTTTTTTTTAATTAAAAATATAGAATTTTCTACTTACTGGAGTTCAAACAATTCCCATGTAAGTACATTAAGTTGCCCCAAAAAGGAAGACAGCTCGCACTGTAAGCTGGTTACCCAACGAGAAAATATTAATACATGATTATTTTCTTATCTAAACCCTCAGAGCTGTGTCTGTCCAAGTAAAAAGAAACTACCATTGAATGACTGGCTTAGATTAGCGTAACAGGCAAATAAAAAACAGAAGATATATCACAAATACACAGAAATCCGGACTTGAACTCAAAGAAGCCCAACTGAAAACCAAAGAGCAAAAAATAGAAATGTGACAGGAACTAAAACTCTCAGACCATGACATGTAGCAGATGAACTTTTTACACTTTTTTTCCCCCAGCAAGAAGAAAGAAAAAAACCACTAACTCAGAAAATTAAATCAACGACCAATGGCTAAACTTTACTGTAAACTAGTGTCCCACTCCGGTGATGAAATTTTCTGTAAGTGCGCACACAGCCAGCATTCTCCTCTGCATGCAGACTGGGAGCTTCGTATTTACTGACACTAATTGGAGGAAGCTTTTGATGTCAGCTCAGCCAATGAGTCATCTGGTTGTGGATGCAAGCTTTCACACCAGATCTCCATTTTCTTCAAAGGCCTCTTGTGGAGGACCATCGGTGCCATTAGGTTCACATTTTCAGCACAAGGGATTGCGCCAAATGCCTGCAGGAAAGAGAAAACAATCATGTTCAAGTGATTATCAAAAAAAGACATGATTTAAAGATGTAAAAACTAAAATTAACACAAGTAGAGAAACACAACTGCATTTGTTTAATATGGAAGTGTTTAGCTCAATTGCTAATATAAAGACAACCATCAAACACAAGAAATAACTCCCTGTGGGGTTTTCACCTGCTAATGAGTCACAGATTATAATGACAAAATACAGCATAGCTTCCGTTCCACAGAAAAATGCAAATTTCTGTGGAACTAAAAAAACAAGTTTTCCTGAAGTGACACATTGTGACAATATACAGAGTTTACTATGAGATTAGTTTTCTTTTATTTAAATGCGTACATGTCACATCCTGAAACAGAATGCTTTTCAGACCAATGAGGAAGTAGAAAAGTTGATATGTCTGTCTACTTGGTGTAGATCATGATCTTATATCTGATAGCAAATTCAAATATATCCTAAAACATTCCACATCATTTCACTACAATCTACAATCTCAGCCTTGGTTCTTGATTGGTATTTTTTAACACATGATCACTTTGTGAGGCACCTGGATTCTCTGATTTTGAAAGGGTATGATAGTAGCAGTAAGAATTAGCCCATGTTAAAATAAAGTATTCTATTGGTCAAGCATATTATGTTGCAAATGTCCAAGAAATGTGAAGAATATAAATTTGTACTCACATGCCCACTTAGATATGAGATAGTGTGGTCCCAACATATTTCCTTTAAAAGAGGTTCCTATTTAGTCCTGCTGCTGGGTTGTTGCCCTCCTACGGCCTCCTCTATGTCTCCTGATGTACTAGCCTGTCTCCTGGTAGCGCCTCCATGCTCTGGACACTATGCTGACAGACACAGCAAACCTTCTTGCCACAGCTCGCATTGATGTGCCATCCTGGATGAGCTGCAGTACCTGAGCCACTTGTGTGGGTTGTAGACTCTGTCTCATGCTACCAGTAGAGTGAAAGCACCGCCAGCATTCAAAAGTGACCAAAACATCAGACAGAAAGCAGAGGAACTGAGAAGTGGTCTGTGGTCACCACCTGCAGAACCACTCCTTTATTGGGGTGTCTTGCTAATTGCCGATAGTTTCCACCTGTTGTCTAGTCCATGTGCACAACAGCAAGTGACATTTATTGTCAATCAGTGTTGCTTGTGACACTAAGTGGACAGTTTGATTTCACAGAAGTGCGATTGACTTGGAGGTACATTGTGTTGTTTAAGTGTTCCCTTTATTTTTTTGAGCAGTTTATATATATATATATATATATATATATATATATAAATATATCTGGTTATATATATATATAAACAGAACTGAACTGTGAGCCGTCTTCTGAGGTGAAACAAAAAAGAAGGCATACAGGTCATTCTAGACAGCTGACATAACGCCACAGAAAAGCTAGCATGACCTCTGTCAGCGTTCAAGGCGGAAGGCAACAAATCCCTAAATAGAGTTATTCACTGGTGCCATCATCAGGGCCCTCAACCAGGCACCTTCAGGAACAAAGATCCTTGTTCAGCTGCCAGAACAATCGGATGACAGCGTTGTGCTGTCCCCTGTCTGCTGGTGTCACAGACAAAGAGAAATCTGCCACAGCTCAGTCAGTGTTAATCAAACCAGAGTCTCCTTAACAGAAACGGTGATTGTGCCGGTGTCTCCACCAAAATGGGACAGATTCCATCACAGTTTGTGCATCTTAGTTTCAAACTGGTTTAAAACTGGAAATGACTCTTAACAAATGGAGTGAAAAAATTGTCAGACTGCTATAAATTAGCTGTTTGTATATCACAGAAAATATTCTTTTGTTGAGCTCATGAAGACAAAATAAATAAAGACCATGGCTGATGTTCCAGCTTTGATTACAATGGTTGAAGTATAATGTGATGGAAATGTAGGCTGATAAAGGCTGCAAGAATATCGAGGGGAAATTGTTTAAAAACAAAGAGATGATTTAAGGTAAAGGCAACATGTTATCATACTGTCAGTTTATAGGAAGAGTTCTTAATATCTTAGCTTTTATGTATGCTTATGCCACAATTACCTCAACCAAGAGGGTTATATTTGGGACATACCTCTTCCAGGACAAGGAAACCAGAGTGATATTATACTGGATTACTTACCTTATCTGTATTGTAGGGGTACCGTAACCTTGATGATGGACGATCTATTTATAACCTCGATTTTTTTTCTTTAAGTACTCAAGGGCAAATATCAAGAACCATTTCAGAGAGGTTTGACAGAGATTCCAACCTGCAGCTTTAGATACTGACTCAATGTGAGTAACAGTCTGCTCAGCTGTACAAGTATTTCTGAAGCCCTGAAAACAGATCCATCATGGTTTGCATGTCATCAGTAACTTTTCCTTGAGCACCACCATGAGGCTGATTATATATATAACTTTGGTTCTCATGGCCGGAGAAAATAATAGAGTAATGCACTTAATTGGCTCTTTTGTTGCCTTAAGAAGAGTAGATTTTTTTTCTGCCCATTTAAAGCCAACCTCAAAGGTTGCGCATCTACGAAATTCTCTAATATCCCATGAGGCAAAAAAGAACCTTGAAACCAGAGGTTAAATATATGATTCAATTCCTTTCTACCTGAATTCCCACTTTGGCAAGGTGTGAAAATCTAAATTTTGTAGGTGAGTCTCAACATTGTCAATTTTCCAATGATGAAATTTGCTTAATGTCTTGTGCTCTGCTTAGATTTTTGCTGGTGCAATCGTTTCACATGGACCTAAAAACAGCCCCTTCTACCTCATGGCTGTTTCAAATCTCATCAGCTTGGACACTGGCTATAAAACAGCTAGGTGTCTTTTCCAACGATGTCACATTTATATACCCAAAGGCAGTAGGATTTACCAGAATTTAAGGCTGTCTGACCAAGACGGTTCATTAACTTTTTATCCCATCATACTAACCTGATTAGAAGAATTATGTAAACTGAATTTTATTAGGAATTTACTGTTAGCTGCGACAACTGAGCAACAGCTCTGCCTCAGAAAGTTTTATCTGGAAGACCAATTATTTATTCTTCAGCCCTTCCACAAGGGTTTGAAGAATATTACATTAGAATCAATAATTTGTTTAGAGAAAAATTACATCAGTTTCTGCTTGAACTATTAACGAAGCTCTTTTCATTTCATGAACAGCCTTTCAGCCTTGAAATTTCATTACAGCCTTGTTAATCCTATGACTGTTGCATTACTTCCATTCTGGTAGGGTAGGTAGTGATGCCTTTTCTCACCTCCAAAACCGGCATCAACTGTGGAGGATTTACAGCCTTCACAAGGAGCCTTGTAGTTCCACTTTCAAACCCCAATTGTATAGACTTGCATGTCAGGGAGGAACCTAATTCTTCACCTGTTTAATTCTGCATTTTTTGAGCCACCCCAAACACTACCACCAAATAAGACCACTCCCTGTGGCGGCCCTCTAGCATAAGTAGATATGGTATGTCAAGGGCTGGAGCACACAGCAACATGTTATTTGTGAAGTTTTCTTCCATCTGTGAACTTTTACACTCAAATATATCAAATGAGTCTTGTTGGTAACTTTGTGAACAATGGCATGGGCTATATTAATCCTAATAATGTGTTCTTCCTGTTTAGTTTATGAAGTGAATATTATAAACCCTGACACCTGGATGACGTTTAATTCAAAGTCTGATTAAGATATAAAAATCAACACCTAACAAGGTTTTATTTCATGATGTGAAAATATTGAAATTGGGGGAAAAGAATCTTAGTCAATGCACTACAAACATTTTTACAGATGTCTTTCAGCCACAACTCATCTTGCAACTCGACCCAAAACAACCATGGCTAACTTCCCCTAAAAAGAATATATATATATATAAAAAAAAAATCCTGAACATGGACTATGGAAATTATTTTGCACAGTTAAACTTGGTATCTAAAGAAAACTTGACAAAATAAAAACATACAGATGTGTATTTTCTTTTTCCTTTTTTTTTTTTACAAAAAGGTTAAATGAAATCAAACAAACTGTTTAAATTTACACAATTTCTGACAAAACAAGTGTATTTTCACAGTAGACCTGTTTGCCAGAACCATCCATTTTACTCCTTCAAAAAACAAAACAAAACGGCTAAGGAAGGCAAGAGGTGTGGGTTTTTGTCCGGGACTTTCGGCGCTTGTAAAGGTCAGAAGTGCCATTCTGGCACAGCAGGAAATGGCAGGTGCGGAGAAGGGGTCCTAAACACAGGGCTAAAAATGCCCGTTAACAGTTAAATATATACCAATGACGCTTTCTGGAATGTCCAAAAGCTCTGACAACTGATGAAACCAGAGTCCATTCAAAACCTAAAATGCAAGACTTTAGTCATCAAACTTGATTTTCCTCCCTTGGGGTTTTGCTCCAAATCCACCGCCTCTTCCACCTAAAATGAAAACACAAGCGACTGTTAAATGACCAGCATTAAATCACATGCAAATCATACAAATTTATGCTCTAAAAAAAAAAAGATGGCGTATTCTGACTAGCTCTTTAAAAACAGTATTCAGACCATTGCTTGCACCCCCATAAACGTAACCTTTTGCACAACATATCCATTCCCACCTCCAAAACCGCCACGTCCGCCTCCGCGTCCACCTCCACGATGACCTCTTCCTCCTCCTCTGCCACCACCGCGCCCTCCCCTGAAACCACCACGACCGCCAAATCCACCAAATCCGCCGCCTCCACCACCTCTGCCTCCACGGAAACCACCCTCACCCTTGGGCTTGGCATAGTCCAGGGTCACCTTGCTGCCATCTATCTCACCATCTTCCATTGCTTCTTTGGCTGCCTTACAATCATCTTCGTTGTCAAAATCAACAAAGCCAAAGCTGTTGGAACAAGACAAGGTCACAGTTAAAGATTAAATAGATTAATTCCTAATATCCTTTAGCTGTCTCCTGTTTGTAGAAATGTATAGAGAACCTATTGAAATGAAGACCTGAGGAGCCATCTTAACTCAAAACGTTGATATATGTTAATGTTTCCACAAAATTCATTATGTCAAAGATTGCCCCACATCAGACACGGGCAACTCCCACTGAGGTAGCTGCCTGTATAACTGCAAGTTACTCTACTTCTCATGCAAACCCATTCACTGTCATTGCTGGACAGAGCAGTACTCATTAGATATTTGTTTCTCTGAACTTACCCTTTTGATGACCCAGTCTCTCTGTCGGTAACTATTCTGGCTGCTACAGAACCCTCGAAAGCTTCCTTCAGGCTGTGATCTGTCGTGTCCTCAGAGAGACCCTTGACAAAGAGGGTTTTTGTTGGACCTGGTAGAGGAGAAGGAGTCATTAAGTATATCATGAATTAATTGGATAAACTGCTTTGATTAGCTCGCTCTGTGTGCAGAACAGATCAGGACTTGACTATCTTTGACTTTCTTCACAGAGTCTCAAGGGATCAAGTTATCATCATATCTGGTCTAGTTGATTTGGGATATCTAAATGGACAACTGTTGAATGGAGGAATATTGAGGACTTACCAGAGTTCCCCCTGCCTCCATCTCTTCCACCGCTGTTCTGGCTGAACTCCAGTCGGATAGTCCGACCTTCAATCTCTGTGTTGTTGAAGTTGTCCAGAGCTTCCTTGGCATCATCTGTGCTCTCAAACTCTACGAAAGCAAAACTAAAAGAAAAAAAGGATAGAGGCATAGCATAGGTATACATTAACAATCATTCACAAGACTTTAAACATCAGTCATGGTTCCACAAATGGTCTAGGTATAACAATGCTTTTGCACTTTATAAAATTATTACCAAGTTCCATCTGTTGCACAGCAGACATTGGCAACACCCATAAGAAAAACTGGACATGCCTGTTCTAACTGCGCTTTGGCTCTGCTTCTCGTGCGAATCCATGCAGAATCATTGGTAAGATTGAGAGGAGCTCATGAGAAGGTGAACACGTCTGAGATACAATACTTCGGTTTTTAGTGTGGAAAACTTAAGAATACACGCATTACCCTTTGGGTCGACCATCTTTCTGTGGGATCCTTACAGAGATGGCCTTCTCAAATGTGGATTGTAACGCTTCCTCTGTAGCACTGAAGGAGAGATTATTCACCACCAGAGTTTTGTTGGCTGCTGCTGTAGCTGCACAAATAGAAGGGGACAGTGATGAACCAGTCTGATGAGCACTTCTTTGCAAACATCTTCAAAATGTCCCAAAAAACTGGGTCGTATGTAACCCCACTGAAAGATTGGTATTAATGTTGTGTTAATCAGAATCCAAGTCACTCATTATGGAGTTGATACCTTCAGCACAAAGGGGGGACAATTTGGGCACAAAGTTTACCTGTAACCTTGGCTCCTTTTTGGCTCTTTTCTCCGACATAGTCAACAATAATGGACCTCCCTTGCAGATCAGCTCCCTGAGCCTCCTCCAACATCTTCTCTGCTTCAGCCTCAGTTTTAAACTCAATGTAGGCAATGCTGTCAAAAGAAAAAAATCGCGATAAGAGACTTTACTACACTTTTTGCCTGTATATGGCAGGTTAGAGCACTAGAAACCTAAAAACAAAACCAACACTGTTCTGGGATAAAAATCAGTTATGCTTTGTAGACTATACCCTCTGTTTGAACCGTTCTGGCCTTGGGGTAGCCTGACATCCACAGCATCCTCAAACAGCTCTTTTAGGTCATCAACCGTTACAGAGAAAGGAAGGTTTTTTACAAACAGCGTCCGTGCATCCCTCTCTGTGGGACAGATGTCAGTTTTGAAAATAAGAACAACAATCAGGACTAGACAACGTTTTAACTGCACTTTTAGGCTGGGTCCAACTTTTAACAGGTGCACAGATTACCTTTCCTGCCCTCCTGGGAGTTCTCTTTGCTTCGAGCCTTGTCCAGTTTCACTTCTTGACCCATGACCTTCTTTCCATTGAGTTCCAGTGCTTTGTTCATGTCTTCCTCAGAGGCAAAGTCTACGTAGCCAAATCTCCTATTAATGCAAATCACAAGAATTATTCAGTTTCAATATTGCATAAATCAATCTCTCTCAGATTCAACAGTATTCAATTTTAGTAACTCATTGGTTTACTTACTTTGATCCTCCTACTCGGACATCAACAACCTCAAGGCTGTTTTTTGTGAAGAATTTCTTCAAAGAAACCTTGATCTCTTCAAAATCTTTATTAGAGTTCAGATTTCCGACAAAAAGACAGAACCCTGACAAATACACACACAAAGTTTCATTATTGGTCAAACCACAGAGATTTTAATAATTCTAACAAGCTCAACAGATACAAAGTGACATCACAAATGAGTATCAAGTTCCTTTTTAGATTAATTAACTAAAATCCCAATTGATCAATAACTTACCTTCTCCGTCTGACTTTGCTTTCTTTGCAGGTGGCGTGTCCTTCTTGCTTTCTGTTTTCTTCTCTGCCTTTCTCTTTGCTGGTTTCACAGGAACTGCTGTTGGAAATATAATTGCAATTAATGGGGTGTGGGTGTGTTCTTCTACCACCTTGCACTATTTCCACTTGTCCCTTATATATTCCTTCAGCTAACTAAGACACTAGATTGCAATGTTAAAACATCTAAACATACCCTCTTCTTCCTCGTCGTCATCCTCATCATCATCCTCCTCCTCGTCATCATCATCTTCTGACTCTTCTTTGGCCTTCACCATGCCTGCTTTCTTTGCTTTTGCGACAGCTGGAGCGGGAGTGGTATCCATTTCCTCTTCGGAATCTGAAAAACAAGCATGGAAGGGCATTAAAAGTCAGACTAAATCAAACCATATGAATCCCTGCGATAAACCCCTGTGTCAGATTCATGAAAAGTGACATCATACAAGTTCAGTATTAAGTCCCTTTGTGATCATCACACAACTGTCAGCAGTTTCAAAACATGCTAAATTTGTTGCAAGATTATGTGTTGCAACAATAAACATGTTAAATCTAAAGCTTACCATCTTCATCTTCAGAGGACTCTTCAGCAGGTTGTGCTTTAGCTACTGGCTTGGCTGCTAGTTTAGAAGTAGCCTTTTTGGGGGGTGGGGCCTCCTCTTCTGAATCGTCATCATCATCAGACTCTTCAGCAGGTTGTGCTTTTGCTACTGGCTTGGCAGCTGCCTTGGCTACTGGTTTAGCAGGAGTAGCCTTTTTTGGGGGTGGGGCCTCCTCTTCTGAATCATCATCGTCATCATCAGAGGACTCTTTTGCAGGTGGCTTTGCAGCAGGCTTTGCTACTTTCTTGGGAGGGGGGGCTTCCTCTTCAGACTCATCTAGACAGAGCATAAAAGTCTAATCTTGACTAAAGCAATTAAAGGCTCTTAAGAGTGCATCATGTAAAATGTAAAAATTAAGCAGTGTGACAGCGATTGAGGATAGAACCGGCAGACAATAAAATACACACCGGCACCGAAGACATAGCACTGCCTTTGTTTTGCCTCCGTACATTACACACATGAGTACTTAACAACCACATGTATGCCAAGAAATGGAGGATTTCAGATGCATTTCACTAAAAACTTTGCAACTGAATAACTACATACCATCATCGTCGTCATCATCATCATCATCAGACTCCTCTGCCTTTGCGGGGGCTGCCTTAGCTGGGTTGGGTTTGGCTGGGGTTTTTCCAGGGGTTGCTTTTGCAGACGTCTTCTTTGGTGGTGGTGCTTCCTCTTCAGATGAATCTTCCTCTGTGGATAAAGTTAAATCAATATACGTGTATATACACATGTTTAGTTCGAGAACATCAGATGAAAACACAAGTGACAACATTTATAATACCGTTTACCCCAAAATGTTACATTAAGGATTTTGAAGGACTAGCCTGTCAGTCATAAGCAGAACTGTTTTTTAATTGCATTGAAAATAATTCAGATATTTATAGTAACAAGCTGTTAACTTTTTAAAAAAGGTAGCCCTTACAATTTTACAGCTTTATTGACCGAAGTGCAATATAAGTTACACTTAGTCCCTTACCAGCATCGTCGTCATCATCACTTTCTGCTTTTTTAGCCTTTGTGCCATTTTTGGCAACTGGGGTTGCTTTAGCTGGAGTGGCTTTCTTAGCAACCTTCAGGGGAGGGCTCTGTAAAACCATAGACGTGATATATTTTTAACATTACAATGAGCAGAAACAGACAAATGAATAATATTAAATGTATAGTACCTCTTCCTCATCACTGCTGTCCTCTTCACTAGATTCCTCCTCAACCTCTTTAGGGGGTGGAGGAGCTTTTTTCTTCTGAATTTGCTGATTTGGTGTCTGGGGGAAAAAGAATATATTATATTTGTGTATGTAATATATTTTTATTTGTGTGTAAAATATTTTGTAAACGCACAATGGTAACTACTCACACTAATCACTACACTCCTGTTCTAATGTTTTACGGCCCTGTTCTAATGTTTGAGTACACGAGTTTTACCCACGTGAAACACTTAAAAGTTTGTAACAAAAAAATTCGCCAGCATTTCCAGTGCAATACGCGTTTCAACGTGTAATTGCCTTGTGAAAGCTGATTACCTGTACGGTAACGCCATGTGTGTCAATTTGAACATGTGCCCAACCCACGTGGAGCTTAAAAAGTCGACAAGCTAGCATGCTTGCTAGCTATGTTATATACGAATAGTCATTCACAAATTCTGATCAAATTATACATTAAACTGGAATTTTAACGGTAAATACTGATATTAGAAAACGCAGCAATACTAAGAAATGCTAGCAAGTCACGTGAGAGAAGATACACTGAAAAAATGCAAATATATATATTAACGAGCATACGGAAGTCCCAGTGTCACGAAATCTAAAAATGTTCTCAGGTGCCAAAATCATTCGACTTTTTTGTTTTTCCCTAAATGCTGCTCAATGCAGGTTAACCCACATGCTTAAATCGTGAGCGCGCGCCTGAATGCCATCTTGAATAAGCAGTTTCGCGTTTGCAGGCCAAACTAGGCCTGTGACCTAATGGCAAGGCTTAACATGGCTTCTCTCCACGTGAACGATTTATGTAAAAAATGTTTTCTCGAGTAAGTAGAATCTAATCGAACTATCGAAACAAAACTCGGTCGTTTAAACACATGGCGACACATGTCGTTCCCAACCGAGTTTCTCCATTACTTACAAACGCAGCAACGTCTGTACGAAGGCCTCGTGCGTAAACACAGCCTCATTTCCACCACTATTGCGCACACACAGTAACGTTAAGAAGACGTCTTTTGGTCTTACCTTGGCCAACTTCACCATGGTTGTTTCTGTTGTGTGTTTCAATGAAACACGAATGAGGTGGATAAGAAGATACCGGTAACAAAAATTCTATGGTATACACGTGGCCCTGTCTACTCGGTGGGACATTGGACAGGAAAGAGAGAACTCGCTGCTGCAGTTGCTCTCCAACACTGCGCGCTAACGCCGCCCCGCCCAAATGACTGTGTTAACCAATCACAGGTTCTCATATTTGCATCGTGCGCGCGCCTCGCCTACACTAAGGAATTTATTACCACACACGTAACCAAACGGTTAATTGGTTCTTTTAATACAAAATTTATAATTTTATTGCTTTTTCTGTTTTATTGTTAAAATTTGGTGAAACAATATGGTAAATTCACCAAAAATGCGCCACTTTAAAGGATAAAAGAAAATCAACCTACACGAAACTATCCCTGCGATAATAGTACAAAGCGTTTTCTGTCTCATGCAGCGGTTTATGTGAACCACGTGGTTTGGGCCAGCTGCCGTAAACCATCATTCACATCACATGTTAGCTTAGCCCTCCCCGAAAGCACAGTCTGACCCAAGTTATTCGTTGCTAGGTTAATTTAGTGTTGTGTTTGTTTGTTTGTTTTTACACCTTTGTGAAATTTGTGCCATCTTTTGTTAATACAGGCTGAAAGGCTTAAAAGAAAAGATTATTATTATCATAAATCCCATAACTATGACTGTGTAACATTTCTTGCATGCTGCTAAAACGTATATTAATATAAAGGTATAGATTTATTAATCGTTAGTTATATACTTATTTGGGGAAAAAAATCTTAAACACTTAACTTATATTGAGCTACAAAAGCCATATTGTTTACATGATTTAACTGTTGCTCAGTTGCATCCATTGCGCAATATTTCATGGTTGCAATCAAGCTTTAAAACAAAGACCAAATGTGGGCTACAGCAGCAACAGGGCTAAAACTGAGGTGTGGATATTTTATCTGAAGTCTACATTTAGCTGAAAATATAAATTAATGGATAAATAGATTTACTACAAAATTTGTCCCATTGTGTTAATATATCCCAGGGGATAGCACAATTAGTATTGGACATGCAGCAGTGTGTAAACACATAAACACTGTTGTCCACGAATGTATATGCTGACCTAACAAAGAACTAAAGACAAGAATGATAAGAAGGCAGCATTCAAAATGCAAAAACTTGAGATAAGTTAATGGTCCACTAGCCCAGTAGAGACATTCAGAAAGCTTGCCATCAAACTTTGGTGTTAGAAAAATGTAAAAAACAAAGCAAAGAGGAGTTGTTGGTAGTTTAACAAACATGTTCTGGCATTGTTTAACTGTTTCACTACCTTTTGGCACAAGTATATGCCATTTCAAGTCAGAAGAAACTAACTGGTATAAAAATAAAACACACTTTGAATTATAATAGTCAGACATTAAAAAGAGCGGACTTATACCTATTAGATCAAAGTAAACAGATTTAAGAGGTTATTTTAGAAGACTGGATTTATTGGACTATCTGAATTTTTCAGTCTGTGGATTAACGATGAGAGATCACAGCTGATGAAGGCAACAATTTAATGAAAGTTTTACGTCTGGCATCACTTTCTTCGTCTTCTTCTGCAGGTTTAATATTAAGCCATTATATATTAGGTCTACAATATACAAGTGGCATCACACGCTTCCAAATGTTTAATATTTATTTTCCAAAGGTCAGGCAGTCAATTCCCAGGAGACATCAACAGCACATTATAGTAATTAACCCTCTAAACCACACAGAGGCAGCATTGCATTTTAAACCCTGCATTCAGATTGGAGCCTTAGTAAAATAAAACTACACTGACTTCTTATTTTATTGGTTCACAGTAGAGGTGAACTCTGCTATTGTTTCTGTTAGTCTGAAATAATTCAATATGACTTCATTCAAAATTATCATTGAAACTTGTATGATTTCTTTTTAAACTATGCGTCTTTCTACGTAAAAAAAAAAAATTATGATAGTCACAGACATTAAAAAGAGCGGACTTATACCTATTAGATCAAAGTAAACAGATTTAAGAGGTTATTTTAGAAGACTGGATTTATTGGACTATCTGAATTTTTCAGTCTGTGGATTAACGATGAGAGATCACAGCTGATGAAGGCAACAATTTAATGAAAGTTTTACGTCTGGCATCACTTTCTTCGTCTTCTTCTGCAGGTTTAATATTAAGCCATTATATATTAGGTCTACAATATACAAGTGGCATCACACGCTTCCAAATGTTTAATATTTATTTTCCAAAGGTCAGGCAGTCAATTCCCAGGAGACATCAACAGCACATTATAGTAATTAACCCTCTAAACCACACAGAGGCAGCATTGCATTTTAAACCCTGCATTCAGATTGGAGCCTTAGTAAAATAAAACTACACTGACTTCTTATTTTATTGGTTCACAGTAGAGGTGAACTCTGCTATTGTTTCTGTTAGTCTGAAATAATTCAATATGACTTCATTCAAAATTATCATTGAAACTTGTATGATTTCTTTTTAAACTATGCGTCTTTCTATGTAAAAAAAAACAAAAACCCTCTCTGACTGACTGTTTTACAGGAATTTAACATATTTCCCCCATTTACACTTCTTACTGTGACTTTCATGTTTTGACTGTTTTTTTTTTCTATGATTGTCGCAAGCTTTTAACTACGTTAAAGTTGCTGAGAAACTTTTTTGAGCAGGCTGAAGGTCCATTAAAGTGCACATGGTTAATTTGCAGGATGTACAAAGCAGTTTTCTAGTTCCTTATCAGTTTTCCACTTCTGGATAGCAGGTTTGGATTAAATTAAGTTAATTAACATGTAGTAAACATTACTGACTGTAATGGATGTGGAGTGGATTTTTTTTACCTCAAGGAAACACAATAATCCATGACAACAATTCAAAATTGCACAGACAGTATAAACATTAATACTTGTGAATCCGAGTTAATGTTTTCCCATTTCCCATGACCAAATTGTCTGCATTGTGCAGACATGAAGGGCACAAACAAAAGACTTCGCACTACCACACAGAACTTGAAGAGTTTCCTCTTGTCTACATAACTCTGAATTTGTGTTTAAGATTGGTTTGTAGATACTAGGCATTAAAAATATTGATTGTTGTGTCTTGTGTTATGGAAACCTGTATATTCACAGACACTGCACGAGATTAGGATGACATGAGCTTTTTTTTTAAATAATAAACTGATCTCTTACAGCAACTCTGATAAAAACTACAACTACTACATTATTACAACAAAGGAGAAAATTAAACTCTATTATAAAAGTTAGCATGTTCCTCACAAACTATTCTTAGGTTAAGAAAAAAATATCTCTGACATGTACAAGCAAGAGATATTTATGCTTTTACGTTTTAGATTTTCAATGGATGCATGATTATATGCACATTTCTCTACTTAAGTTTGAATCTAATGTCACACATTGAATAAAAGATGTTTCCCATTTCTTTAGGACCATCTAACAAGACATTATAACATTATAATTACCTGCATTTTAACTGAGCAAATTATCTTTATAAAAGCTTAGTGATGGTTTTGAATATAAGGGACTCATTTAATAAGGTTTTTGAAAGGCAAAAAAATTGCAAGAGCTTTCAGAGGGTGTTCAGTGATCCAACCATTGTTCTGGCACTTCTCCACTAGCTCCGAGTACTTTGCCCTCTTTCTCTCATTGGCCTCCTCCATCCGGTCCTCCCACGGCACAGTGAGCTCCAAGAGAATTACCTGCTTGGTTGCTACTGAGGTGAGGA
>JBAMHW010000016.1:13460467-13476512 GCA_037177495.1 Rhadinocentrus ornatus | reverse complement strand
TTTATATGAGGATTCTGTAGCATTGTCATCTCAGTCTTTGTTAATGCGGGTCATGGTCAATATCGTACCGAAAATCATCAGTTGATGTCTGTTTTTTTTTTTTTTTTCTTTCTTTCTTTCTTTCTTTTTTTTCCCTCAGGTGAGAACAAACTCAACTTTTGTTGTCCAGCCCCATCGTCCAGAGATCTAGAAAAAGAAAGGGAATAGAAGAAAAGAAATCTCAAACTGATTGTCAGAGACAGCTTAATAAACAAAATGTCAATCAGAAAATGACTTTTAAGTTTTAATATCACCAAGATGGTTACCCTGAGTCCTCATCTAATTATTTTAAGTGGGACTCCATAGCAAACACAAACTTTAAGTCATGGGTGTCAAGCGATAAGCAAAAGTCATTCATGATTGTCACAAAATCAGATGCTTACATGATTTCACAGTTTACAACAACCACAAAAAGGCCTCAACCTTCAGGACTAATAGTGTGTCATTTAGATTCATGGTGCATTCACGCTTTTATTTAATCTCATATTGATTATTATAATTCTGTTTTCACTTGTTACAATGAGGTGACTCTCAACAGACTTCAGAAAGTGCAGAACTCTGCAGCCAGACTCCTAACAGGTACGTCCAGAACAGCCCACATCACCTCTATTTTATCAAGACTTCCTTGGCTTCCAGTCAAATATTGTATTAACTTAAAAATTTTAGTTTTGACTTTGCGGGTGTTACATGGTCAGACCCCCCAGTATTTTTCCGACTTGCTGTGTCCCTACTCAGGGCGTACCCTTACTTCTTCAAGCCAGACCCTCCTGAAGGTCCCAAAGACCCATTTTAAAACCTGGAGAGACCTGGCTTTTTAGGCCGTAGCTCCCAGACTCTGGAATGACTTGCCCCTGTCCTTGTGGTTGAATCCATGGACTCTTTTAAAAAACAGTTGAAAACTATTTTATTCAGGAAAGCTTTTTGTTGATGGTTATTATTTATTTCATGAAACTATTATATTGTGTTATTGTACCCATTACAGCACTTTGTGATTTTTTATCTCTGAAAAGCACTATAAATAAACTTTACTTACTATTTACTAGATTCCTCATTATTTCATTCACTAACACAGCTTCTTCCTTGTTTCTGCTCTAAACACTTGGATAAATAAAATGGGTTTCCCAGAAAGGTCCTGACCACAGCAGGGTGCACTGTTTTCAAGTGAGTGTAAAAAAACATGTCTGCATCAACCCTTCCTTTCTTCTTCCCTTGACTACTTTTCTTCCTAAACATGATATATATTGCTATTTTGCAGATGAAGTATTTGGGATCTTTCCTAATGTTGCACAAGAATTAAAGAGGGGATTTCCTTTACAACTACTGGATTATTTCCCATATATTACTTTAAATCAGTTGAAGAGGGCGTTCAAGGGATTTCTATTCTCACTGGAAACTCTGCTTGGTATAACCTTATCAGTTGTTTGATACATAAGGGTCTTTCCTCTCCTGTAGCTCAACATCATGCCTATAAGGCACCACACAGCTACAGTTAGTGACATACATTTGAATGTGATTTCTTGCATTTAGCTAACCTTTTCTGAACCTCTCTCTTTGCCTCTGTGCTTCCCCTGAGTCTTTTCTGCAGCCATTCACAAAATCCATGAATGACTTGATAAATGAGAAAAATAAAACTAGGTTGTCACTTTTTGATGTTTTTTTCAGTTCCTCTTTCTTGTTTCCTTCACTTTGTCACTGATTATGTCACATGACCACTAATGAAAATGGGGGGGGGAGAGTTCATGGAAGTTTCCTTCCATTAATTTTGTTCATTCCTAACCATCCACTCATTGATTAAAGCACCATTCATAACCTAATTTAATCTTTGTGTTTGCCTTGGTCTTTGTTAAAAGGTTACAGTGACTCTGTGGTCAAAGTGTGAGAACTGTGAAATGAAAAGCTTCCTCACCATCGCAACGCTGGGCCAGTCCTAGCAGCCCATGCCGCTGATGCTTCCTATCCGGTCCATTTTGTGTCCGAAGCAGCCACTCCGCGATGTTGAACCCCCTTTCTTGTTCCCCGCTTTGTGTCTCCTCGTTGCGGGCTGGTCGTTAAGGAGACGAGCCCACATCCCTCTGGCCCGGGTGTCCATCCGTAAATCTCGCAGTAACCGCATCCTTGAGCGCACAGTGTCTAGCCTCCTCTCTCTCTCCTCCGAGTCCAGAAACTCTGCCAGCTCCTCGCCAAGCAAACTTCTAAGAGACTGGGATATTAAGAAAATAGATCAACATTGTACCCCTTGGGCAAACGCATTGTGCAGAGATCGGGTTGTGATAAGATGCAGATAGTGCACGTTTGAGCAGAGAATTCGTTTGCATACTATAGCTCTCTGAGGTCAATTTCAACCTATAAACACATTTAAGCATATTTAAACAAGCAGTAACGAACAGAGACAGATGTTTTGACAGTTAATAAGAATAGGTTAATCACGTTTAATAGGGCCAAAACATTTAAATAGTTCAACAAAATATTGCAGTCACCGGTTCACACCCTGAGAAAACCCCCGATAAAGCTAACAAATGTTCTGAAAGCCCCCCCATCCACTTTTCTTCTTCTCCAAGGAACAATTCAGTGCTCCCATGAAACAGGTGCCTGAAGCCTCCTGTTCTGCTGCGTCATCAACTCAATCCCCTCTACGTTCAGATTATATCTTCTCTTATTTAAAATAATCGTTTCTTGGCTTGGATAAGTGGATTGAAAGTTAAATATTCAGTATTTAATTTCACGTAAAGAATGCTATTACACATAAAATATTACTATTATGTTTGCACCCCCCCTCACCCCCCCCCCCAAAAAAAACAACAAAAAAACAAAAACGCTATAATCATATTGTGATTTCGCTTAAAAAACATTTCCTTTAGTTAGTTTAAAATTATGTAACGCACTTAAAGCTGCAAATGCACCAATCGGCAATATACATCACTGAAAAAAGTAATAGAAAAAGTTGGTCAAGGAGAAGGAAAAAGCATATCAATTAATGTTTTGGAAATCTATAATGGGAAGATGTATGTGCTGAATTGCTAAACACGAGAGAAATAGGGAAATATGATGCGTAAAACAACAGTCTTGGGTGCCTGCCCCACAGAACAGCTGTTCCACATGAAGAAGCACTGTGCTTCCCACATCCAGTTGCGCCAATATAGCTACACTATTTCCATCCCTGTTGGGATACATGTGACTTACCTTCTGCTGCGCTTGAGTTAAAGGTTTTGCCCCCATCTTCTCTGAAAACAGGGTGACCACAAGTCCACACGCAACCAAGTATGACAAGTTCATTTTGACAAATCTTGCACTCGTGCAGCAACTCCTCTGCGCTGAAGTTCAGAAAGAAGAAACGATGGTGTCAGTCAGTCAGCTGTTACACGTAAGATTGAGCGTGTTCTTTTCTCCAAAGCTGCTCAAGTGCTTCTCTGACTCTTGAGCATTAGTCCTCACTGCTATATATCCAGCCCATGATGATGTCATGACAACCTGCGTAACGGTCCTCCTTGCCAATTCTTTGTTTTCCCCACCTGACTCCGAACACGTCATGTCGGGAATTAATTAAGCTCCGGTCATTGGGATTTAGAAGAAACGATATCGGATTAGAATAAAAAGAAGAAGAAAAAAAAGGTCTATAGGTCTAAACATGGACGTCAGATTTTGACAAACGCAAAATCGGACACTAGATTTAAACAAGTCAGGTCATGTTTGGATACGTTCTTTGAATTCCCTCATATATAAGCTTTTGTGCACATTTTACAAAGCATCTTGAACAGGTGTTGCGGTTATTTTGGGGGCACAACAGGCTAAGATGCCAAAATGTGATTTGTAACACATCAGATTTGAGCAATAAGTTGACGTTAAGAAAATCGACGATCATCTAGCTGGTTCACAAGTGAGATGTGATCTAATGGTTCATGTGTCCAAAAAGATTAAAAGAAAATACAAATCCTCTTTCCCAGTCACTAATGCGTCCAAATCATAACGCAGCAATTGTGGCCAACTGGGCCTGAGACACAGCCTCACACCAGTGCTTTGACGTGTGTGTGACTGCTCAGATAGTAGCTGGACCACATTCAAAACGGCTGACAGAGAATAATTTAAGTTGGTACAGTATACTAATATAATTTCTGACCATGTCAAATGAATATCTTCTTCACCTTACAGGTAAAAAGTTTTACATAAAGAAAATTTTCAGAGAATTATTTGTATTACCAAAGAAAAACCAAACACAAAATAATAATAATAATAATAAAAATAAATAAAAATAAAAAAAACAAAATATTTTTTACTGCATGTGGTTTTATAGCAGAAGAAACAAGAAGATATTTTAAAAAGATTTCTTCTGGTATGCTTTTGAGCCTAATGGTAACGTTTAGTTACCGAATGAGACATATCTTTGGCATTGATAACCTCATCAAGAAGATGCTCTAACAGTTAAAGTACAGCTTTGCATGCCACTGAGGGAATATGAAGCATATCTTTGACACCTTAGTGATGTACAAAGAAAAAGATATGCACACTATGATGATCATGTGGGGTTGCAATCTCAAGCAGCAACGTCTGTTTTGGAACACAGAGTGGCAGTATTTGCTGTTCTGACAAGGAAATATGCTTCATTGTCACAGGTTCAGTGGATCAATACTTCCCTATAAAACTCAGTAATTCTGCAGACCATGAGTATGGAAATGTAATAATACTAAAGAGAACAGATTTAGTATGTAGCTGAAAATAATGTCATATTTATTGTATTAGTGGGTTTATTACTGCTTTGGCCCTGAAATTTAAAGAGTGTGTTGGATGTTTGATTAGCTTTTGGAATAAAGTCGATATTTCTATGATTAACAAATGTGCAACAATTCTTTGTGTAGGCCATCATAAAGTATGAGTTAAAACCTTGAATAATTAGGAGTGACTAGTTAATTATTCCGAGAGTCACTTAATCATTTAACATAGATATAATTTGAAAGGATCTTTTAGTGCCATCCATTTTCTTCACCTGCTTTATCCTGGCCAGCACTGGAGTTGGATGACATTACAGCTGATAGTTTTGTGAGGGCCAGGGCTCTGTTGGACCGAGAAGTTAATCACAAGACTAATGCGGAGAGACAGAAAACCATACAAGCTCACACTCATTCCTACAGCCCATTTAGAATTGGTAATTATCCTAACATGCATGTCTTTGATCTGCAAGAGTAAAGCCATGCACGCAGGCACAGAGAAAACATGCAAACTCAACAAAGAAAGGCTCCAGCAAAGGTTCAAACCAGATGCTTCTCAAGAAACCCAAGGACACCCATCAAACAAGCAATAAAAATATGCAAATATGAGAACCGTGTTCAAATAAGGACATCTGTAAATCAAATCAGAATGAATTAATGTAATACAAAAAACAAAACAAAAACATCATCAGTAAAGACTGCTTTTTCTCTCCAAATAAAAAGTGTTTTCAGTTCAAAAAATGTTTTGGAGGTTGAAGGCGAAGAGTTGTCCTAATTGAAGGTTTACCTATCAGCAATTTTAAGGTAAAATATTTGTTGTATACTTTATTTAACTAATCCAAGGTCAACTTTCCTTTACACACTGAAGCCACTGAACTCTGCTGACCCCATGACGACTTCTCTGGTTTTTGCAAAACATTTTTCTGCTTGCTAATTTCTTTATTTTGAATTTTAACAAGTGAGTGACACATTCTTTCTTAATGACACAGCTGTTGTGTCACAAGTCTTTTTTTTTATAGTTTAATAATGTTACACACTTTTCCAGATGACATCACGTTGCTTACTGAGAGCACCATTTTTGCTATGTCCTTCTGTTATTCTCCATTCTTGGGTCTGCCTATGCCGCAAATTCTTATCCGTTTGATGTTAAGTCAGTTTTTTTCCGCTTTTATGTGGCTCAGTGAAAATGAAACAGCCTAACTTTCTTGCATCAAGAAGCAGTATGGAGCGACTCTGTGTTGCAGCAGACCTTACAGTGAGTGTGTGTGGGAGGTTTGAATGTCTTAATTCCTTCTCTGGGGTTTGTGTAAGACAAACTACAAGGCTGTTATGGTCCTATAAATAACAGTTTTATTGCATGTGGAATTTTAATGCTTTTTACACAAGCTCTCTGACGGCTTTAGCATCTGCCAACAACACGCTTGCCTGTGATGGCAGGGATAAATTCTTCAGATTAATGCATACATGTCAGTGTGAGGATTTTTAAAAAGCAGGTATTTACCTCTTTATTGGATGTTCAGTGTAAGACAGGTATAATGAGCACCTGTTTTACAGTAGTGCAAACATTATGTATATCTATTATTTAAATTTTGAGACCCCCCCTCCAAAGAAATAAAGATAAAAAAGAATTTATGAGGTGTAAAAGAATGTAGCTCACGCATACAAATTGGCCACTCAAATCACTCTATTTAGTATTAAGAAAATGACATAATAAGAAACCGAAATAAATACAAATCTAGTTAGTGTGAGTAAAAGAACCACCACATTTTGTTGGTTGGCTAGGTGACACGTCTGAATGACAAATTGTGATATGAACCAGTAAACACTTACACGTAGCAGACACTATCCATGTATGGCAACATTAAAACTGGTATCTAAAGATTTAACCTCTATCACATCCAGAAGTGTGAATTTGTACAAAAAAGATACTTAAATCCAACGTTTTTCCACCATAACTGTACATTTTGCTGCTTTTCACTATTGTAAACACTATTCTCCCTCATCACTATAACGTTTTGATAAAATAATGATTTTTTTTTTAATATATAGTATTTAATTTCTGGAAAAAGTCACAATAAACAGCTTCTTTAGATATTATATATGACTTATAAGGCAGTGCAATGTGTTGGATAAGAAATTTTTTGGGGTGCAGAATAATGATCATAAGCATTGGTGAAAATCAGGAATGGGCTGAATAAAATGATGAGAATAAAAAATAACCTTTAAAAATCTTTAATTCAAATTTGCTTTCGAAGACCCTATAGTTTATTTAAACATGCTTGCATCCTAATAATTCATGTTAAATTTCTAATTATTTACATTTTCACTGACAAAACAAAGTTTGCATGTCACACTGTAATGCAGGTGTATGGGTGTGATGGATGAGTTTTCCGAGCAGCTGAGGAATTCTATCATAATATTGTTCAGCATTGCTCATGCATGAAACCAAATACAAAGGATGACGTTACCACAGTGGAATACAGTCATATGAGCAATAGAATTTTATTGCCTCTTACTTGTGTCTTTACTTTATGGCTATTTCCATGACCAAAATATACTGATGAGCTTTGAGCAGACGCTACAATGACTAAAAAGTGGAAAAAATTCAGCTGCTTACAGATAAAGGTTTAATTTTTTCCCATGAGAGTCATAGTCATAAAATTTAAAACCAATGCTAAGCATTTCAAAAGTGAAGCATGAAAGTAAACAATACTGCTTGTTAAGATCTTGCTTTAGCTAATTCTGCTATTGTTATTGTCATGGTGATTTTGTCCATAGTATATTATTATATTTGTATTCTAAGCACCAAGATTACTCCAAATATTATAGTGTGATGTCTTTTATAGATATTTATTTATATGATATTTATTTTATATGATGCCTATAATGTGGGTACACTATAGGTCTTTTATACAACAACTCTTCTTAGAAAGATTTAGTTTTTTTGACCACAAAGATGCTGTCTGGTTCTCATTTTACTCTATTTGTGTTGTCTAGCTGAAACGATTGTATGGACATGTATTAAATTAAATTACCATTTTCACCAGATAGTTGTAGTGACTCTAAGTCTTACTAAGATGCGACTGGGTTGTATTAGAAGCATAAAAGTGGATAAAATTCGACTTTGCACAGCAGTACCACACATGGTAGCAGAAATATTTTTTTCAAAACCACTTTAACGCTGCTGTTCCACTATTTCAGGCTGTGTGGAAAAACGCGCGTTTGGGGTTTGGGTCGCACAAGCTGCGACAAAACCACATGGAAACAGGACATTGCAATGCACATGTATAATCATGAAATAAGGTTACAAATAATTTGATTGAACAGACCTATAGCAAATGTCACTGCACTACAACACTGTAACGCAACCTTTCCCTTATTAATTTTATTTGAGACCAATATTTCCATAATATCTAATTTATGTTATTGCTATTAAAACTTGCAGTGAGTCACAAGTATTATTAGTCACTTTATGGGATCTCAGCATAATCATACACAGTGAGCCACTTCTGTACTAGACTGTGCAACATTTCACAACAAAAGAGTTAGAAATCCTTTTACAGCATAATTTGTGTCTTTTGTTATGTTGAAAGTGACCAATATATTATATGTATTTTCAGAAGACCTCTTTTAGTAGAACGCCATGTTGTGTCAGTAGTTTATTCACAACATTGGACCATACAAAAATATATGCTACTCACTAAAAGTTAGGGAAAATCAGCTTTTTGTATGATGTCAGAATGTACCTAAACTGCACTAAACCTTTAACTTCATTTGACTTTCGGGATACTTTTAAATGCACATATACTACTGATGATTAACCACAAAATCCTCAAAAGAAGTGTCGGAATCATGAAAGGATCACTAAATGTTCTGGTTTAATGATAACTTCTCTCCTTTCACATTTTGACATCATAAGACCAAGATGACACCAAACATAAGACAAGTTGAAGAAACATTTTAGATTATTTGTTGTGGTATACCCACCACTGTGTTAGCTTTTGTAAACATGTTTAAGATGAAAGAATCAAACTTTCAAGCTCAACAAGATAGCTCCTATGACCCAGTCAGCACAAAAAATTCCACAAATTATTGTAAGTTTTTACATTTTTATTCCATGTTAAGTTTTCTCAACATCGAAGCTTCTGAACATTTTGCGGCTGAATGGAGAAACCATGTCAGACCCTCACTTGAGCAAGTCAATGGACTACAGGTGAGGTCACACAGTTCATGCTCTGATTTTTACACTATTAAAAGTTAAGTATCTTGAATAAAAACGTGTGCTTGTGTCATTGTGACAAATTAACCATGTTGAGCAAAGTTCAATTCTCTATGTTTTGGATATTTATAGTGTACTGAGATGAGCTGAAGCAAATGAGCCCTTGAAAAGAAGGAAAAACACATTATAAAACTGACACATGGCTGTTGGTAAAGTAAATTTTTAGCACACGGCATTTACTGCACAAAAACCACTGGAATGGTTGTTTAAATTAGAAGAAATAGGAGCAGTCAAGACAATGTAGTGTAACACAATAACGCTGCTTATGGCTAAAAAGTAATGCGCTTTCAATCATTCTTGTCGTAATGTCTGAGGACAAACTGCATGCATGGAGTGATGTAACCAAACAGCTGAACTGAAAATCCAGGGCTGCAGACGCTTCATGTCAGGTCACCACTTTATTCCACTTGAAAAGCATCTGGGAATGCGTGTCAAAACCACAAAGAAAATCCAGAGGTTTGGTAGAGGCAGAGGGTTTAGGGCTGACATTTTTACACATGAGCTACTTAAAATGATATTAATAGGATAAACTGAGAAAAGCCAATTTGAGTCATTTGATATGATCAATAACATATACTTACCATTTTCAAAATTAGAATTTGCATTTGAGCCATCTCTAGATTAACTTGAGAGCAAAGGGCTTCCACATTTCTCTAACTTTAAAAAGTCAGACAGCATTAAAATTTGCTTGCCTGACAGTTGAGGTATCTACCTTTTGTCATAAGAATCCCAACTACTTTCAACAAGGGTCCAACTTATACACAAGCAAACAATCTTATCAAATGATTTACTATATAAAAATACAAAGTTAAATGTGACCCAAACGCAGGCAGATGAGGCAGGTTGGTGCAGGTAAAACGGATTTATTTTACACTTAGAAGTATGGAAACACAAACTACAGGGCATGAACCACAAGGATCTGACAACGCAAACTGAAAACCAAGGGGTACTTGCAGACAGAGGGAGTAATTAGGAGCAGGTGAAGTGAATGAGTAATTAGACCAGGTGTACTAATGAGCCAGGAACAGAAAACTGAGCACATGAGACAGCTTGTTGAGGAACTGGTGGAGCCTCCATCTAGATTTAATTATCAGAGGGCGGACTGGTTGGATTACAGGGGGGCTGTTTACAGGGAGCTGTGTACTATAGACCAGTGATTCCCAACCCTGGTCCTCAAGGCACACTATCCTTCAGGTCTTAGATGTCTCCCTGCTGCAACATACCTGATTCAAATTGATGGATCTCTGACAAGCTCTGCACAAGTCTGCTAAAAAGCCATTAATTTGAATCAGGTGTGTTGCAGCAGGGAGAAATCTAAGACCTGCAGGATTGTTGGCCTTGAGGACCAGGGTTGGGAATCACTGCTATAGACGAAATCTTGGATACCTCGGGCTTGATTGGTTTTCTTTTGCAGGAACAGAAAAGAGCAATAAGGCAGGGGAAAGATACCTCCCCAGGAAGGGATGGGTTAAGCTGTCACCTTTTTAAACAAGCGGGAGATCTCTTGCTGGAAGAACTTTTGGCTCTGTGTA
The DNA here is from genome assembly GCA_037177495.1 of Rhadinocentrus ornatus. Lineage (NCBI taxonomy): Eukaryota > Metazoa > Chordata > Actinopteri > Atheriniformes > Melanotaeniidae > Rhadinocentrus > Rhadinocentrus ornatus. The sequence goes on along the minus strand of JBAMHW010000016.1, from coordinate 13,465,962 downwards.
ACATGGTGTGGGCAGATGGCTGTCTGTCAAAAGAATGGAAGCATGCCACTGTTATCCCGATTGTTAAACGGGGAAAAAAAGCTGGCGATCCGGGTTCTTATAGACCAATATCCCTGACCTCAGTTATATGTAAAATAATGGAGCGCATGGTTACGCACAGATTAGTTCAGCACTTGGAGCAGAGTGGGTATTTTGTGTCTTATCAAAGTGGGTTTAGGCAAGGTGAATGATATGTTCAGTTGTGTTGGGACAGGATATTTGCTGATGATGGTGCCATCTGGAAAAGGGGTAGAAATTTAAAATATGTTATGGAGCAAGATCAGGGAGCTTTGGAGAAAATATGTGATTGGGCTGACGATTGGGGCTTTAAAATCTATACTGAGTGGTTTAAATTTATGGTGTTTGGGCATAAGTCTGTTCGGGGTGTAGGTTTAAAGATTTATGGCGTGGAACTTGAGAAAGTTAAGCAGATCAAATTTCTGGGGATGTGGCTTGATGAGAGATTAACTTGGAAGGCTCACATTGAGAAACTTTGTGTGAAGTGTGAAAGGATTATTAATGTTCTTCAATGTCTAGCAAGATCTGACTGGGGGAGCTAATACTGAGGTACTGCTGATGATGTACAGGGCCAGATAAGATCTGTCTTAGAAAGTGTTGGGAGTAACGCGTTACAAAGTAACCCGTACTAACTTTGGAGAGCAGCTAAGGGGTGTTGCTAAGGAAGCAGGTTTTGGTGATCTGGATGTGTGTCCTCCGGTTTGCTGGTCCGCTGTTCCATCATGGCTGGGACCAGATCCCGTTGTTGATTTGCATCTACTCCACAGCGACAGGAGAGTTACTTCAAGGAGTGTGGTAGAACTGATTCAATCACGGTTGGATCGAAGGATCCAGTAAGTAATAGAACGGCTTTTAGTTCTTTTTATACCTGGAAAAGGGGTTGGAAAGGGGTTAGACTCTGATCGTATGTCTGTTTACAGCAGTTAATCGCCTATTTAAGGGCAGTCTGGCGGGTTAAGGAACATCGACTGGCACTGAACGGGCTGATCATTTGGCGAAAGAAGCACTGGGAGATGTAAGTGTAGAAATTTCTTATAATATGGGTCGTCAGAGTGTAAATCAATTCTCACTAGGTTTCTGCATGAGAAGTGGCAAAGGTTGTGGGAGGAGGAAGGAAAGGGCAGAGCTTATCTTGCGGTGCAGAGGAAACCGAGGATCACTATAAGCTGGGTTATCGACAAGCGGCGAGATTCAGTGGTCCTGACTAGGTTGAGACTTGGTCACTGTGGACGTAGGGGTGGGCTTGCCTTGATAGGAAAGCATCCAGATGGTGACTGTGGCTGTGCAGAAACAGTTAAACCCATTCTTAAGGATTGCAAGGAGTATACCTGGCAAAGACAGAGAATGTTTAAAGAGCTGGGAGCACTTGGCATGACAATTTTTAGTTTACAGACATTGCTGCAACTGGATGGTTGGGATAAAATAAAAAAAGTGGTGGATTTTTTGCATCGAACTAATATTTATAGGCGGATCTAGGCTGTGGATGTGTTTGCGTGTACTTGGATAGTTTATTTTTTAATTTTTTTTATTAAAATTTTTTTGTGGCAACTCTGACTGGTGGATAGCAGCTATACACCATTGTCGTGTCTAGCCTGCCTAATCCGAAGAAGAAGAAGAAGAAGAAGAAGAAGAAGAAGAAGAAGAAGAACTACTGAGCACATGAGAGGAAAAAAACAGGAAAACTGAACTAAACATGACAAAAAACAGAACTAATGAACCAAGATCAAAACAAACCAAAAACTAACCAAACACAAGAACCATGACAGAAACTGGCAGAAGTACAGCACCAGTTGCTTAAGTGTGATAGAATTTTGTATAAACTTCAGTTAATTAACTTTATTCAAGGTTTCTTTGAGGAAAATACTTTTTAAAATTTTTTTTACATGTTGAAACACAGAAAAAGAGGATGTGCTTTTACAAGGAATAACCGACAATAACAGCTTAAAAGGTAAAACCCCTGTGAACTACAGAGCTGAGAGAAAGCACCTTCCTATTGTATAAACCTGCATCAGACACATCCCAGCAAGAGAAAACTACCTTGTTAAGTAATGTGGTATCCTACCAAAAGGTCTTCAATAAAAAGTTGTTTTCAGTGCAATTATTCAGTTTAGTTTAAAGAACTGTAAAAGAAATAAATGTATCACAACTGGTTATATTCTAAAATGACAAATGAAGTGTTGCCTACCTAAATTAGCAGTACAAGATGTGAAGTTTAGCATCTGCTTCCACAAACAATTACAGCTAATATAGCTACGCTATATTACACTTATACTGTATGGAGTTGTTGGTAAAAACCTTTAGGCTTGAATGAAGTAAATTACATCTGTGTGGACTGATTAAACTTCAAACTTTAGCTCAACTGTCAAATGTAAGAATATATTTTGGGGTAAATTAGTGGTCTCAGGTTATCCCACATCTCCACAGAAGAGTGGCTTCATCCAACTTTTTTATTGTCAAATAAATAAGGCTATTAACTGGCTGATGCTTTCATCAGATTTTTTTATTTGAACATTCAAGTTCAAAGTCAATGAGATAAACTGATAATTTTGATAATAACATTGACAGATTTTTCATGCAACATAATGTAATGAAACTGTGTGTGAAAACTCAGATGGAGACGTGAGTGTTGCTGCTACCCAGAAAGCCGTTTAGGCTTGGCTTCTTTTTGTAACCTGTATTTAAAACCTATTGCTGCTGCTTTGAGCTGTTCTAGTTACTTGCTCACCCAAGTATTTTAAACATTTGACAAGTGATATGGTGTCTAGCCTAAATTAGACAAACCAAGCCAATCTGGCAATGAGGATTTAACAATAACCTTCACACTTAACTTACATGTGCCTTATATTTAGTGGGTGATCTCTGACGTCAACTTAGTCGGATCGGCATAAGGGCCACACAGGTCCATAATCAGCAGTACAGCATGGATCAAAATGCAGACTCTTTATATTTACAGTATATGTGTGATTTGCATATGGGGCAATTTTGTGTGTTTTTTGGTGGAGCAAGTGTTTGTGTAAGTGAATGTAACACATTCAGAGTGTTTAGGAATCTGTATTTGACTCATAAACTCATTTGGCCTCAGCGTTTATTTAATAAGCATGCATTTAATCTTGTATGACCATCAGATGTAATGCTTTTTGATCTTGTTTATTTTATTTTAACTGCATAATTTACAGAAGTGAATACCATATTTACCTTTGAATGACTGCACACAGAGGCATGGCAAAACAACAGGGCAGAGGTCTGTGATCCGTTTGCATGAAAAGAAAGCTATTGGCATAAGACCTAAGAAAAAGTTCACAGACTGATGCCAGTTAACTGTACCAGCAGGAGCTAACTCAATAAAGATCTTTTTTCACCCATTCTCTCTGTAATTGAACCTAAAGTCAAAGAAGATAGGAGACAGTAACCCAAAAACTAAAAAGGCCCCCTGATTTGCCACATTAAAGGAATACTTTGGGCTTTCTTCATCCAGGGACTGTTATTGTAAATTTGACTGGCTGTGAAGTACAGAAAAGGTCAAAAAGGTTAAAAACTCAATCTCTTCAGTACTTTTAGTGACATATTGTGAGTATGTTGTATCATCAACGTCACATGACAGGATAGTATATGGCCTTCTATGACTAGGCACATTAAAAAGTATAACCTGCAACGATGGGTCTATTTTTTAAATATTTTTACTTACTTATTTTTTCCCCCTAATTAAAAACCACCCATCACCCTGGTTGGTTCTCTAGTTATTGGCCCTGGGTCCTGCGCTTGATTATTGCTTTGGTTAAGCTGGTGACTGGCAGGGCTGACAGGCTGTCGTCTCTGGTCCCCTGGGGCCTGTGCTCCATGGCTATGGGGGCTCTAGTTGGGATCTTCTTCTTCTGTCTTCTGGGTGAGTGTGTGGTTGTTACTGCTGGCCTTGGTTTCATGCTCGCTGGTGACTGCAGGTTGTCCGAGCCTTTGCACCTTCTTTGATCTGGTTTGTGTGTTGTCCTGACGGTTTGTAGTTTTGTGGTAATTCCCTCTTCTTTTATGTAGGTGCTCCTGATGGTTCTTCTCTTTGTTTTCTGAGTCATAAGATGTTTTCTGTTAAGTTTCTTTGCAGATGTAACTGCTGGTTGTCTGGTTTTTACTCTTTTGATTTTGCTTGTATCGTTGGCTCTGCCTTTTGTATACTGGTCTCCTTTCTCTTCTCTTCACTCTCCCCCTTCTTTAGTTCCCCCGGTCAGGTCCACCACTTATATAAAATAATAAAAAAATAGAGAATAATGCTTAAATATTAAGGGCTGTCCTATATACACAAATTTTAATAAAAAAAATATACTTAAATAAATAAATAAATAACATTTAAACCTAACAATGCACATTATTTAAACCGTCAACCATCTGTGACAGAGACAAAAAGAAAAGTGAAATATTGGGCAATCATCATCTAGCCTTGTCTCAAGGCAAAATTGGAACTAGTCTCTTAACAGAAAACCTTTTAAAACTGAATTGATGGTGTTGTAGATAAATCTGCACTACACAAGCAAGTGTGTAAAAAAAAACCCTCTCAGAACAGATTTTGAGGTTACAATTCTCATCATTCATTAGAAAATATACAAGCTACAAAGTAATCTGATTAGTCTGAGGAAATGTTTTGCTCTGCTTTTCATTGCTCAATGCACACGCAAGGACACACTTTCTGAAGCGGAAGCCATTGTAAAGAGAATAAAAATCAACCTTTCCTCAGTTATCAGGGATTGACACTCGAGGAAGATATATTCCAAAATTTAAAAAGAAACATACAATAAATGAATGAAAATTAAAGGAAATTAAGGATATCCACTTTTAACTATAAATATATGTAATCATATGGAAATTGACTAAAAGAAAACCTTAAATGATAATACAACAAATGCATACTGATAACATTTTGTATTTCTGCTATAAAACAGGAGAGTTTACTATAAAATTAATACTGAGAGGTACCTGGAGAAAATAAATCTATTTCATAATGGTCTGATATCCATGGATATTTTAAAGGATCCTCTTGTAAAAAAGTTTTGTAATGAAAAGACAAAAAGCACTGCTCAAACAGTTTGGCTGATGATGGACACATTAAAAGAAATTCTGGGTGTCAGGACAGATTGCGGCTGAAAATAACATCTACTAAATAAAAACAGATAACTTAGATAATATCAAAGTAAAGGTCTTTAGTTCAGCTTAACTATAAAGCTTAGAATGGCAAATTATAGAATGCATAGGCAAGAAATCTGATATGTACTACTGAAGCTTATGGATGAAAGTTACTGTGTGCAAGTGGTGTTAATATTATATTTTCCAGGTCCAGTAGGCTTTATCGTTCTGAAAACTACTTATAATATACATGGAGGAAAAGTCTCAGAACATCAGTCAGTTCCGAACCATCTCGCTGCTGAGTGTTGAAGGGAAGATCTTCTTTAGCA
>JBAMHW010000016.1:13411721-13428779 GCA_037177495.1 Rhadinocentrus ornatus | reverse complement strand
TAAATAAATAAATAAATAAATAAATAAATAAATAAATAAATAAATAAATAAATAAATAAATAAATAAATAAATGTCAGACTTCACACAAGTCCTCATGTGCTTGGGAGTTTTTTTGCATTATTGGAAGAAATGCATTGTTTTAAGCCAAGCAATGGCACCATATCTCCTAAAACAAACAAAGAGCTTATTATTGCTTTTTTCCCCTTGTTATTCCTGGAACTATTTAGTGGGACTAGTGAAAGTTAAGCTGCAAACATTGTACACAAATGTTATACAATTAAAAAACTCTCAGTCAAAATAAATAAATAAATAAATATCACACAACTTGCCTTATTCCTCTGAATAGCTGCAAACTAAACTAATCCATTGTTATTTAATTTGTCTGTTTGCTGCATGTGACTACAGCAGTGGAGACATGCTGTATAAAAGGTGATATACTGTATGTGTTATTTGGTCTGAGTGGTCAGATAACCATCACAAGCTGCTTTTTCAAATTTGACACCAACACATTCAGTTAATGTCAGAATGCCTAAAAGAATTTATATTTCCTGGGGTGCTTTTAATTACTCAATTTTTTTGCATGCTGGCTCCTCAGGTAACAACATTTTCCCTTTGCCAAATCCTCAAAGATTTTCCAAAACATTGAATGCACACTTTGGAGTTGAGGTGCAAGTAGACAAAAGATTAGGCCTGTGGAACAGAGGTGTATCATGTACAAAACGTTTTTTTATAAAGTGCCAAATCCCAACCTACCAGATATATTTTCTTGCTCTACTTTTAACATTCTACGCAAAGTATTTTGAGAACTTTACTTGTAATGTATATAAAATGTCTATATCGCAAACACAGAGTACAAACTGACATGGTACCATTTTAAACTTCTACATGTACACAATTTCTACATAGTTTAGCTTCTCTTACAGCAGACAGACAGCTTACTCCCCTGCCCATCCAATAAACTCTCCTGTGCACCTGCATGTTGTGGTTTCAGGAGAGACAGGAAAAAGCATGGAGACAAGGCCTATTCAGCTACTTATCTGGCTAATTAACTAACGTTAAGAGATAGAAGCTAAATGTGAGACGTCTATTTTAAGCAGTAGTACGCCTCAGAAATGATGATAATGATGAGGATGAGGAACTGATTGTTCAGCTGTGTGTGTTTCCCAATGGACTTGAAGGTCTTAGTACACCGGAACAGGAAACTCCTCCAGCTGCTTCACCTCCAGCTGCTCTTTTGAGCAGATGTTATTATTAAAGCAGATATTTCTGTCTGATTTACAGGTTGATGCAACAATTTCTAACGTGTGATCTCTATTTGCTGGTGGAAGTGTATCTCACCTGTGTGTGCACACGGCATGTAGAGATATGATGCAACATAATAACATTTTAACATGAGAATAAGATGGATTAAAAACCAGGCTGTTTAGTTTTTATAATAAAATAACTAATTTGTAACCTGTTCTGGAGGAAAGAGAACTTTAGATTACTTCTGTTGTGTTCTGGTGCAAAATAGAAAAAACTTAAATAAGACAATTTTTTAATATTAAATGATTGAATGAAAAAATATACATTAATTGGGTAAGTATAGAAAATTAAAAACACTGGATCTTCTAAAGGTGGTGGGGGTCAATGTTGGAAGGTTGGGTTGCCCCGCTAATATAATGGTTGGGGAAACACTGTTTTTTGTTAAGTTTATGAGTGCATGTTCCTGGTTTAAAATTCAAAAAAGTTGGTTGAAAGGGAAATTTTTTTTGCTTTAAAATCTTGTAGTCATCATTTACACAGTGTTTTAAAGGAGCTAATAAAACATTGAGATATACATCTATAGCGGGATAAAGCCCAAAAATATTGGGATATCAGTGTTAGGTCATATCATCCAGCCTAAAGAGTAGGTAAGGTTGTCCTCTGCAAATACTTTGTTTTTCTGGTTTCCCTTTTTCAATATAAAAGATGATTTAATCGAGAGAATGCCAATGATTTGCATGCGATAAAATGAAATTTGCATGGAAATAAAATGATTCAGAATCAGAGCCATGGAATGTTTTCTCACCATTGCAAGAAAATCCTGACTAAACTATGCTTTTGGAAAGCACAGTCCTTTATTTACTGATCTGCATATCCAGACAGTTTAGGAGTTTCTCATCAAACATGCTGGTGAGTCGTGTGAAGGAACAGTACCCTGCTGCTTTCTTTACCCCCAACGTTGCAGTGTTAACCTAAATGGTTGAGTCAATGTAGGATTTTCTGGATTTCCTTGTCAGCAGTGAATAAAATGAATAATGTAAAACTATTGAACTTTGCAGACTTTTGTCTTTGATTTCCCAGCAACGCTTGAATGAAATGTGTGGCGGTGGCTTTCAGACACCAGTCTGTCATGTTGGTTTTATCAGTTTGCTGCCTGCCAGCTGTGGAGACCTCCTTGTCTCCATCCGTGTCCTTAATGGGCTACAGTGGCACTGAGGAAATAATGAATCATGCTTTTAATTGATGTCTTTTATGGAAGACTTCACAAATATATGCTTCACGCTGGTTATAGCACACACACACATACACACACACAAAAGAAAAATCTTAGGCTGCTGCCACTGTGGCAAAATGTTTTACTTTGCATTAAACATTGTGTCTAGAAATACTGTAAATTTTCCAAAAAATATAAAAGATACAGTCATTTTCAGGCTTGCAAAGCTACAGGGTTTAACAACACAAAGAAATGCGCTGCAAGATCCTTGTAAGTACCAAAGCAACATCAAAGCACATTCCACTCGGTGTGAAGTCTGTAGTGCTTTTTAATTGATACCAGCACTTTCTTCTTTAATAACCTATCTGAGATTAGAAGGAGCCTTAATGGAATCACCCTTTGGCTTCCAAGGGAAAGAATTTCTTGGGATGAAATCTGTTTTTGATATTGGAAGACAAATAATCAGGTCATTAAGAGTAACCATAAAGTGTGTCGGAAATTTGAGCAAAACACATGGAAAAACCTGATTGTTGTGAGACAAGAGGGAGGCTGTGTGGCAAAGAAACTCTTAAAATAAATTAAGCTTCTATAAATAGTCCAAAGTCAAAAAAGAAAACAAAAAAGGATAATGATTGTCCATGCCAATACTGAATAAAACCTTTCTCTGATTATCCAACATATTTTTTTTTTATCATGGTTCCTATGTTATTTGACTGCAGAATTAGAAATAAAACAGTACAAATCTTTGGCAACAAAAACACTTCTTTCTTCATTTTCTACATATGATGTGTTTACCTTCTCTACATTTTTTCTTTATAGCCCTTTTGATCCATTTCTTCATCGTTGGACCTTTTCTTTTATGAGATTGTGACAGCATCACTGGTATTTGGCTTTGTTGACCCTCTTATAAGTATATCCTATAGACTGCAGCATGGTAAGTCACGATAAAAACATTGAATAAGCTATTCCACCCTCAAACTCATTATAGAGCCATAAGTCAAAGGAGGGACAAAGCTTCCAGTGCCACAGGGTTTCTTATCTGTTGGCTCCACTTTGAGACCCATGAGGCTTTTCTGTTGTGTAGTCTTCAGCCCCAATATCTTACATACGTGTTAACAACGAATTAGCACATGTGTAATGACGCATGCAAGTGCTTTTTGTTTAACTCTTTTATCTTTCTCTATTTTTCTTGTAAATCAACAGTTTGTTCAATTTATGGTTTGTTGTTTCTGTTTCTGAAAAAGTCCATCCAATCACAAAATAAACTGCAAGCAGAAAAAGTACAATTTCTGCTCAGTGAAACTTCATTAAAGTGATTTCAGAATGACTGTAAAGGTAATTTGGCAGATACAATAGATTTCAACCTTGCAACCCATCACAAAAAAGGTTCTGCAAATGTTCTTGCTCATGCCTTGTCACGTGTAAGTCGATGGTTCCAAACATTGTTTGGACTTGTATGGGTGAGGGGTGTTTGGTGCAGAATATTGTCTGTGGTTGTGTCCTTCTCTCCTTCTTCTGTTCTCTGCTTTAATTGCTTTGATCTATTTCCTGATAAACATTTCTGAATGCTATGCTCTTTTTTTAATTTGTTTTTTTCCGTTTGTTTTGCTTAAAACTCTGCGTGTTTGTTTTTGTCCACAAAGGGCTACGGCACACGTCTGGCTCTGCATCTTGGTCTTCCTCATCTGAGATTTCACCCTCTTCTGTCTCATCCTCTTTCTTTGTACTTTTATCCTCTGAAAGCGCTATGTCTGAGTCTCCCTCAATGATTCTGTAAAGAATCTTGTCTACCTGTCATGGAGGACTTTAGTAGAATAACATGTGAAGTGTGAGAGAAAGATTTATCACAAGCATGTCCCCAAAATTCCCACAAAATCAGTGGAATGGTCTTGTTTAACAGTATGGAAGCCATTTGATTCCCTATAGGGAGGATTTTACACAGACCACTGATAAAACTCAGACACTAGTTCATTATGGATATTATAAGCCTGTTTAATTTTTTTTAACAGTGAAATAGGCAAGTACACATTATGCTGTTAAAATTAATTTACCAAAACATTTGAATGTGATCAAGCTTAATTTCCTCTAAATAAATTGTTCTCCCTGCTGTGGCATGTGCCACTTTCCAAATCAAGACCACTGTACCTGTAAAACCTTGAGACCTTTCTGGTCATGGTTTTAACAATGAAATGCTTGATGTGGTAATGTACATGAAAAAGGGGGTCCTGGGCATGTTTTCAAGCAGTAATAGGGAACATTTCCATTGAAATTCCATGAGCAGCTGTTTATGGTGGTGTTTCCCAGTGAGGCAGTGGTGTTGCAGAAGCACTGATTTTGTTTTGTTTTTGCTCTGGATATTGGAAAGAATGTGTTTCCAACATAAAAGAGCCATGCCAAAGACCCCATTGATGATGCTTCAGCCTACAAAACCACTCCCAGATGCTCAACAAGTTTTATGAATACACTTTCCTCATTATTTGGGGATTTACTTGCTTGGAATCACACTGGCCATGTTTATCAAAAGCCCAGAAATCAGTAGTTATATATATATATATATAACTATATACTGGTCAAAATGACAGGTTTACTGTATGGTGAGATTTTTTTTTTTTCTTCATACAAGTGTAAATTAATCAGTTCACTTTGTGTTTTTTTTTTTTTTTTCTTTAACGCAATCATTCATATATTTCATTTCCACTTTATTATGTTAAGGGTCATTTAGAGCTGGATCCTATCCCAACTTTCATTAGGTGAGAGGCAGGTTTCTGGTCAAACCTACAAGTTAGTTTAAGGTTCAGGCAAGACATTCTTTCCTCATAAATGTGATAAAATGAAAAATTTGTTACATTTAAAGGCAAATGATAAGAAATGCTAATTTCCTTTAAAGTTTATCCCACCCTTATCCTTTGTAAAAAACAAAACAAGCATAGCTTGAACTTTAAACCTGCACGGTTGGGGCTTGTTTAATGACGCAATCCGTTTATAGCCTAGTTCTGCTGGTGCCTCTTTAACTAAGTGGGATATCCAACATAAATACCTGTGGGTTTGGGGGTAAAAGGAGACTTGTTTCTTTGCATGCAGTATTAATTTGCACTGTATTAAGCACACTGCTATAATTTGATTGCTTAAAATAGATCCGGAGTGTGGAATAACTGTGGGAAATGGGATTGTGTTTGGTTATAGTATACAATAGTCTTACAGCCTGATTTAAAAGTGGAGAGGTAGTAGATTCAGTTGAAGATTCAGATATTTCAACTTTCTGTAAATTGACAATGAACTTGTAGAAGAGGATAAGAGGGTATGATTAGGTTATCAAAGTTGCTTAAAGTTGTACTTATTATACTGTACCTTTTGTTGCTGAGAATTTAGATTGAATCACAGAGCTGGTTTTATTCTGTTTTAAAAACACATACAAAACAAAGAGCTGTGCAATATACAGCCATTTGGTTTCTGCCATTAAGAGGCTATCTTTGTGATCAGTTGGTCAGGTTGGAGTCGGTCGAGCTCGGTCAGATCATTAAGTTGTTTGATCTCACCCCCAAACACAGCAGCACAGTGTCTCCCGACATGTACTGGGAACAGGGAATTTCACAACAAACAGGTGATTAGCATCGGAGGGGAAACAAATGGTGGACCTGATTCAGGACCCGCAATGCAGCCTTATAGGGAAGATTACTGACAGGTGGGGCCAATTGGCTAACAATGGTCTGGTCGTGGTTTTGAAGGGCAGAAGATTGCTGACAGATGGAAGCTCCCCCAAGTCTAAGAAGAAAGCAATCAGGTAGGGGAGTAGAATGTGGGGGGTCAGTTGTAGGAGGGCAGAACCACGAGTGCTACCGGGCAGATAAAAAGCCGGCATGATGTCAGTCTGACTCAGAGTACACAACCACACTTACCTAGGCCCAAAGCAAGGCTGATGTAATGCTTCCTTCCAAATTTTGGTAGGGTTATATGTCGCCAGGAGGGTTGGAAGGGTCACAAGAAGCAGCTGAGCCACTTCTACTGCCAGACAACTGTAGCTGGGCACCACCAGAAGCTGCCTACTTGAAAAACTACACATACTATCACGCTTAAATTGATTCTTGATGTGCATTGCAGATTAATATATGCTTTGGAAATTATTTGTGAATTCAATTGACAGTTTTCTTTAAAGTCACACTCCACAAGAACCTGTTCAAAGTTCAGTTCAGTAATCTTTGCCATCTAGTTTGTAATCTGGAGAAAAGGGAGAATTTAAGAATTAGTATGTTTGAAGCTCTATAGCAAAGGTTCTTAACCTTGTTGACCATAGGGCCCCACTTTTCCATACAATAAAATAAAAATAAATAAAAATACACACTAAAATCAGAATGATACGAGAACAAATGTAAAAGATCAAGGGTACATGCATACTGCAAGTGGTAATGCTCATATCTGGTTTTTGTAGCAAAATACAATTTTTTGCATGGTCATTCACATTATCATTTTTATTCAAACTTCATCACACTGAAGTGTGAATGATTCATGAAATGGAAGAAACACGTATGCACAGAGGAAAACACAACGCCACGCAGTGCATAGTGTTTACGGAAGTAAATATGGATTTTAACGCATTTGTATATCAGTTTGGAAAATCTTGCAAAGTCCGAACTGACATGAGTATGCCCAGTTGATGAATTACTGAATCAACGTTATCTGCCATGGATATTGCCACGTTCCCTTTCCACCGGCGCAGAATTGTGTCTCACGTCTGTGACATCAAATTCTGATGAAAAGTGGCATTACTGTTCAGACTGAGGTTGCTTTGACACGGATTGGATATGTATCTAAGTGGCATGGGTCAGATTAAAAAAACAATCAGATTTGTGCCATTCAAACTGACATAAAAGAAATCCAACAAGAGTCACATGTAGAAAAAAAATCACAAAAACTACAAATTATTAGATTTCACTCATTTCAACTAATATGTACAGAATTCTGGTTGTAGAAATGATCAGGGTTTAAAGTGTCGCTAAATTGTAGAGAAACAATTTGCCTTGTTAAACTCTGTGTTGTCATAAACACATTACTGTTGGTTAAAGGTCTTACTGAAACAGTGAAATACCTTTTTTAAACTTAATTTATCAATTTAGACATCTTGATCCAATGTTGCCTGCTTTACCTGGACATCCTCATCAAAACTGTTTATATGAGCCTGCCTGCATGTTGACTATAATTACACTGTTCTCTCCATGTCAATCATCTACAATCAGCAAAGCCTTGCAGTTATTACTGGGCAGACAACTGCAGCAATTTCCTGATCTATGCTGCAAATTATTTAATTGTCCAGACTGTTTTATTCTTACCTTGAACCCATTTAGGCAGGCTAGAAGGACATGTCATTTATCACCAGTGCATTTTGCAGCAATATAAATTAAACAAGTTTTATCTGTAATGATAACAGTCTAATAAAATATCACACCACAGCATTTTCATTTAGACCTAAGCTAGAATCCGTTTCTCTGTGTGAAACCAACCCAACCATGAAAAGTCATGTAAAGTTATTCAACTTCCATTGCACACCAAGAGCTCATGACTCAGTCTCATAAAGTTTATAAGTTTATAAATGCATTCTGACATGTGAGAATAACAACTCCACTCACCACATATGTTTGATGCCCAGTCAATGATGACGAATCAAGGGAGGACTTCTGGGAAATGTGCTATAGAAGCAAATGCAATTACACATTGAGATGCTGCTATAATGAAACGTTTCCAGGGGAGTGGCAGTACACCTGGAATGCCTCCTGAGTGAAACTGACAGCGAAAGTATCATCAGCATGGCTCCATAATGATTTTAACACTGGGCTTTGTTCCGGCTGTTACCATAGCAGAGTCTAGATCCATACAGCAGGCAATTACTTTAAAGACTGAGACAGACCAGAATAGATAGTGTGAGACAGACAGAGGGGAAAAGGCACTATTTGATAGTGGCAGAAAAACAAAGAACAGAGAATTTAAAAGATCTAATGTCTTAATGTATGTTTAATTTTAAGAGAAGTAATAAAGAGCTACTACTTCTTCAAGAAAAGATCATTTACTTTAATATAAGTTTACTTATGTCCGTGCTGGTGCACCTTCAGCTGGAGCTTACTCTGACTCAGGTCTGTGCCATTGCAGCTATGGATCACCCAGCTTTATCAGTGACCAATGCTGAGGATGTGTGATGCTGTGGTTAAGACTGTAGTTATGGTATAACAAAGCTGTCACTGCAGTTGTGGCCATGTTTGTGCTTTAGCTATTATGATGATGGCTGGACCTCATTTGTTTATAATGAGGGTAATAATACCTCAGTGGTGTGGTAAGCCACATTTTTATTAAACACGAGAGATTTGTGACTTACACATGTAAACAGACAGGAATAAAGCAGTTCAAAACAGCTAACAATATTTATAGTTTTCACTGCAAATACAGCCAAATACAGCTGCTACAGGTTTGCATACTGGAAGGAATAATTAGTGATAAATACATCATGCCACATATTGCACCTTCTCTCCTTACTGTAGTATCTGCAGAGCATTTCAGTTAATTGCCCCGGAATAATTACCTCAGATCAAAGAAATGCCAACATTGTAAAGGAATGGACGACAAAAGTCAAAGTGAAGGTAGTTGGAAGAAAGACTAAAAATTCTGCAATCAATAATAAAATGTACCTCTGATCAAAGGAAATGACATTTCCTTCATGATGCTACCCTGTCTCATAGTAAAAAATTCCAACATAAAGACCTCACCAACAGACAAAAAACAAAAATGTATTCGCGTTTGTGTTACAGTAAGGTTAATTTACAAAAATAGTGAGACGGAGTGAAATATCACTCACTTTCATCCACCATTTCCTTTGGCGCCACCACTTTAATTTGTCAAAAAACCAGAAGATGTCCAAAAGAAATAATTTAGGAGATTCACATAAATGTATTTTTAGAACATGAATATGGCATTTGCTACACATTTTCCAAAAGGCGAAGAGGGTCTATACAAGGAGTCTGCACTTCAACAAAATATTTCCTCTACTTTGTGCAAAACAGTGATCATATTCTAATTTCCTTGCACAGCACTAATCTGTCCTGTAGCTGAGCAACATGCAAACACACAAAGCCTAATTAGTAAAGCAGATGGATCAGTTATACGATAGCTTTCCACTTAATTCATGGTTTGGGTTCTTGGTTTTCTTATCCATGGCTGCAAGGCAAACAAGGAAAGTATGAATTCAATTAGTTTTATTCTGCAGCTTTTCTTAATCTCAAAATAACTTCTGAGTCATTGTGCCACAGTTGAGGTTCTGCATTCTAAGAATTTCTAATATGAACCTTTTCCCTCTGCGTAAATGTAAAACACAGGAGCATGTATCAGCAGTATTTAATATCTGTGTCTGGAGAAATGCCATTATGTGATTGGTTATGAACAACGTTGAAATATTGCTCTATACATATTGACCCAAACTGTAATAAATATTAACACTCTGTGTTACTTTAATAAGTCAAAATTATGTGTTGTATGGAGGACCAGGAGGGTCTTTGAAATAATAATACAGCATGTTAATGATGAGTAATTAATTGTGAAATAAAAAATTAAAATGACTAAATATAATTTTAAATTTAGCAAAAAATTGATACAAATAGAAATCAAATGGCAAAGTGTTTTGTAATTACACATTTTAACCTGCTCATTTCAGTAATCGCCATAACCTCTACCAGGAGCAGTGCATATTATTGGAAAGAAGCGAAGAAGTAGATGTGATACAAAACTGCTAGGGTGATACTGCAGCTTTGTTGGAACTTTATGTCTGTATTCAGGGAAAATGCAGGTGCAAGATGTTATCACATCTATTATCACAAAAACATAGCAAAAACAAACCAAACAAAACAAGACTAAACGTAAAGAGCTGCAAAATGTTTAGCTAGAGTTGGTATTGCATGATTTTCTGTAGTCATAGATCCAAATTTCTTTCAATAAATCAAATTATATCTTGGCACAAGAATTCTAATAACTTGTAATAGACTTGTAATAACATCCAAATACATTTATATGACTGGATAATCTCTTTATTCATACACACTTCTGACTGTGTTGCACATCATTGGTATGCTCTTCAAAATAATATTTAATAAATAAATAATGGTAAATAAATGTTGTGCTCTGAAAGCAAAAGACCCCTTTTATACATATGCAAGAACAGCTTACGCTTAGATACTAAATTTTGTCTGGGCCCTAAGACCTAAATTATATGTTTTAGATGTGAGTACTGCTCCATGTCTTAAAGGTACAGTGTGTAGCTTTTTTGTTTTTTTTTTGTTAGAAAAAATCAAGAATTGCTTTCATAAATACGTATTTTACTAAAGTCTAATCACAATCGGATCGCGTAAACGAGCCAAGACAACCATGGATCATTCAGCTTGCCAGCTTCCATTAAAATGGAGGACCATCTCTACTCTTTGCCCGCGAGACGGAGGAAAAAATAGCCAAGAAAAGAAAAAGAAATATTAACCGGGAGAAAATAAGTGTGTACATCGGTGGAGCATTTACCAGATGGAGGCAGCTGATGAGGAGAGGGACTTCAAAGCTAACACGGAGGTTGCAGCTTTCTGCTGGATAGGTGAGTTAATGCAATCTAACAGTGAATTTATTTTGGTGTTGTGTTAGAAACAGGGCAGGATGGTCCAGCAACTACTTTATCCTCCCGTTTAAGTTGGATCATTAACTGTTACTTGCTATATAAAACGGCAGAAACGGCTAATTTGTTAGTTAGCCTACAGTAGAAAAGCTACATTGCAAATGTTTTCAGTTGTTACACTTCACCGAAGTCATACCAGCAGGTGACCGTAATTTCTGAGAGCTTTCCCTCGTGTTTCATATTTTATTTCAGCTGATTTGTCAACAGGATGGGGGTAGTTGTCCTTCTTCTAGTCAGACAAAATAGACCAAAGTAAAACCAGTTTCTCTGTGTGATTTAATCACCAGAACCGCAGCATTCTAACGCAAAAAATATCTTTCAGATAAAAATTATTTTCTATCAATATGTCGCCCACTTCCCTGGATAAATCAGCTGAAATACATGTTATTAAACACAGAGTAATGTAACAGCACGGGATCTTCATCTTGCAGTCCACTGCCCCTGCTTTTTCTCCCTATTTCTCTCCCTATTTCTCTCCCTTCATCAGATGATCTCTGAGTATGCAAGTCACAAAAACCGATTGCCATTAAAAATAATTATGTATCGTTCTGTTCCTCATCACGGGACACTCGAACTTCAAACTTATGAATCTCTGCGGCTTCTGTAGTTGTAATAACGCTCTTAAACGGTGAGGCTCCAGTACTCGGTTACTTGTAATATATTAGCGCAGCACTAGATGGAAGTAATTCTTACAAACTCGGGCTTTAAGTGGTTTGGATATAATGTAGGTTTAGTATTGGCTCTAAAAATTGGGTGAATGGCATTGGGTAGGTACTTTGGTAGTGTGTCAGATACTGAATATGAATATTACATAGAAGCAAAATAACATCCATTTGTAATATAGTATTTAATTACATACTATAAAAATTATCAGAGACATTTCTTTTAAACACCAAGTTGCATCAAAACATTTTGAACTTTGGCAAAAAATCTCTGAACACATAAAGGTATTTTTAATGATTCTATCATATCATGGTTCTATCGGTCATGTAGTTTTTATGGCAGGCTAAAATCACCCCTCGCTCGCTGACTTAAAACTCTAGTAAAAAATAATGTGAGTTAGTAATACTGAAGCAATTGGAAAACAAACTAACAACAACAACAACGTAAGGCCTACTGTTATTGTTATAAGGTTGGATAAAGACAAAAAAAAACTTAAGTTTTGATGTATAATTTGTATATGTAAAGGTGAAACAGTGTATAGAACATGTTTTTTTTCTGGATAATTTAAAAAGAAACATCTCCTGATTAAGCTGCACATTTTAATGTAATCTTTGCTTGCTTTTCAAAATAGCGGGACAAGTTACGAACAGGAATTTGTAATGGAAACAGAATACAATTAATAAGTAGAATAAATTTGAGCCATTGCTCTGTGCCTTGAGGCCTTCTGCATCAGCAGCTAGCACTATTATACAGTAAGTACAGTATATGTCAGGTTATACGCTTGTCCTGGTTATCCAACAGGCCATGCACTTTGAGTGCTGTTTGATCTTTTGAGATTAGGAAACATTAACTTCAGTCATTCAGACGAGAAAAACAAAAGCTGAGTGTGCTTTGTTGTTTGATTTGATTTGAAAGGATAAAAAAGAGAATAAAAAATTGTGGTTGAAATAAATATGGAGAGAGGCTCAAATGAACTAATATTTCGGTAAATGTAAAATCAGTTGTGTTTTTTTTAAAGCAGCCCTCTATTTTTATAGTAATTTGTGCTGCTCACTTCATAATGTTAGTTTTGGACCTGACTTGGTGAGAGCGCAGTGGACTGTTAGATTAACCATGTGCACAGTGTAAACACAGACCTAGTCTGCTAAGAAAGGGAGTGCAGGAATGAGATAATGTAAGTGCTATCTTGATAAAGTCATACGTAGGACCATCCCCATTTCGTGTTCATGTTTTCTGTGAATGAGACACACACAGAATAAATCCCCTGCACAACTCTGATTGAGTATAATTAAATCCTGTGCGCAGTCCAGGCTCAGCCACATCAAAACAGCGTGAACCTTCCCGGCAAAGAGAAAAGCTGAGCCTGATGAGTACATGGTGAGGGCGTTGTCCATTTAGGGGAACCCCTGATTTTTCTCACACATCTTTGGGTTAGTAGAGCTGCTTTTTAGGTGGTCCTTCGGAAAGTCAGACACCGAAGGGCTCCACAGGTCTGTACAGTGTTTAGCTTTTTTCTCCTGCTCCTGGTGTAAAGACCAATGTTATTTTTCTCTCCTCTCTTTCACTCACTGTTCCACTTGTTTTCCCTTGTCTTAATGAGACATCAAAGACTAACCCACAGCAGGGATTTGGTGTTGTGTGAAGTCATTGGACTGGAGCTCTTTGCGTTGGCCGGTGAAACATGCACGCTTCTTAGCTTGAACTGGATTGCAATTAAAGACATCAACTGTGATGTAATACAGAGTAGCAGCAGGGTTTAGATCGGTTCTATACTAACACTACTGAGCTTTTGTTTTAAATTATGCCTCAGATTAACATGGAAGTTTACTTACAACAAAGTCAGCGTGGCTTTAGGTAAAAACAAAATGCAACTTCAGATGACTTGCTTGATTATTATTCTCTTCAGGTTACATCAAGGTTACACTACTGTCAATAAATGTAGCAGAAACTACATTACTGTCTCCTTGCACTTTGCACTGTAATATGAGAGAACAGTTCTGAAGAAATCCATTCACTTCCCTTTCTCTTCCTCTCGCTCTTAAGAAACTTTGAAGTCTGACTTCATATTGCTGACACAACCAGCTTTCCAGACAGGAAAGGGAGAGTTTTGATTGTTTCTTAGATCAAATGCAAGTTAAATGTCTGAGTCTTTCTCTTTTTTTTTTCATTTCATAATTCTGACCCAATTCATTTCTTGATCGGCAAACACCATTTCCTGATTTATACTGATTTTCATCATCATGCCAGGGTCTGTTATATCTTTCTGAAGATCTTTTGGAGTCTGAAATTTTTATTTGCCTTTAGCTTAACTCTAAAATCAAACTGAGTAAACAGCTACCTGAAGATGTTTAGCTAATCTCTTGGGCTGCTCTAATTTTTGTAATGGGCTTAGTTTTTGTTAAAAAAATAATAAAGAAAATTCACTTAAAAATTTTACAAAACAAAAACAACACACTAATGCAAGTTAAACTGTTGAAAAGAATATTTTATCTTTATTTTAATGTTTCCTTTGGAGACCAAAACAAGACTTTTTGTACTTCCTTTTGTCAACATTTTTTTTATTGCACTTCTACATAAACTTGTTTATTCTGCATGCTTGGAACACATTTATAACCAGATCACTAAAAAGAATATTGACTTTAGAAAATATTATACAAAGAGTACCTGATTGCAATAATGTTTTTCCCTGTAGTCACAAATGCCATCAGATTAATGATAGATGAGCATTCCCATGGGGTCCGGAAATAATGATCTTAGGCAGATATCAAGAACAGCATGAAAAGTCGTTATTTAAAGCTCATGTCAGTGGGATAAGGGACTTAATAAGAGCAAGAAAAACAGTAATCTTTGTCATTGATCAAATTGTTTGCCTTAGAAGATGATTTATAGTCTTTACTTAACAAGGTAATTTTTTTTTAATAATAATGAATTAAATTCAATGTATGCAGCATCTCAGTTGTTAAACAACATCCGATTACAATGATAGACTTATTTGTGTATCTGATCATTTCTCTGTTTGCAAAGAAGTTTGTGAGGCACAAATGGCTTCTGATTTCCTATTTCTTTAATTTTTTTCCATGTCTTCTGATTTTATTACAATCAATAAAGATGACAAACCTAAAATCAATGATGATTGACTAGGTTTTTCTGTGCTGTCTCTCTTTGACGTCATGCTACAGAGCAGCATAAAGATCCTCAGTGGGAGTAAAGAAAGGGTGAGAATTAGATAAAAAAGTCTATTGTTTTAAACTTGTGGTTTCTATGTAGAGGCCTTTTCTTCTACTATAGCAGCTGACCATTAATCTAAACTGGTTCTTTTTTTTAACCAATGTACAGCTGTTAACTTCAGAGGAATCATTTTCCACCCTTTTCTCTCAGCACATTTACATGGCACTAGAAAAAATATATATTACTTTAGTTTTACTAAACTTGGACTTTTAAAATTCATGTAAAAATGAAATCAAAGTTCTGTAATTTAGACTAACACAACTAATGTTGCTATGTGTTTTTTTTTAACTTACATACGTATAGTATATTCTGAACCAGAGTCAAATGGGTACATGCACTCCACAATGACTATATATCACTGCAGGCAATACAGCTGTTTGCACTCACACGTTTGTTTTCTTTAGTCGGCTAAATCTTTCACAAATTGACTGAAAAGGTACAGTCGGCAGGTACAGTAAAGTAGCTTATAGCTATTCGAAATGTCTTCAATGAAAGTGTTCAAGACTTTGCTCGTCTTCTAATGGGCAAGCCACACGGGAGGCAACGTTGCTCCTTCTATAATCACTTTCTATAGAACTTTGAAAGTAAAAATTGCTTCCCTCCTGCAGCCAAGCGACAGGCAACATTCATGCATGTGAAATGTTGTGGTCGTTAATGTAGACGGCTTGCGACGCAACACAAGGAAATAAAAAAAAAAGTTCCATTTTTGTCACTGTTGCATGGCACTACAACCAATCAGTAGGGACTGAGCGATGAGCTAGGAGAAGGCCAGACAGTCTGCAAACACTTTCAACACGGAGAAACAGATCATTTTAGCTTTGTCCGACTTCCACATACTTAACAATGCTTCACGCAAAGATTATGGAGATGTAAATAAAAGGCAGAACTTAGCTTCTGAATTTATTTGGATCAGCCTTGAGGTCCGCCATTAAATGATGATGTTCACCACGCTATTTCCTTGGTTGTAAAATAGGATGAACCCAGGTTGTCTTTCTTTGTGCAGTGGACTCAACAGTAAGATTTCGATAGGAGCAAAATCTTCTGACTTCATCCTTCACGTATTGTCTGTCACGGACTGCTTTGAAAATGTCTAAACAGGACTGACAGTCTTGCTCTTCTTATTCCAGCTATTTATCTGTATAAATATAATACACAGGTAATGGGTAACAGACACCTGCCAGCCACTGCGCCACTGCATCTGATGTACTGGCATCTGTTTGAGTTGCAGCCTAGTTTGTAGTTGAAGAAAATTGGACACTTATAGATGATAAAACTAAACGAAGTGCTGGGTTGTTAGGTTTTTCCGTGTCCAGTGTTGTGGACACCTGTCTGATGCTTCACACTCACACTCTGTGATGGGAAGAGCGGCTTGGTTACATCCCAGCAGAAGGTGTGTATTGATTAAATTCAGTCACACAATCTAACGTCTCCTGTCTCTCCGTGATTTTCGCTCACCACCCTAAGGCACTTAGCAGAGACAACTGTTGATTTCAATCTTGGTGTCTGTCCACAAGCTTATTCCCATTTAGTTCTTCTCATTGTATCAAAGAAAGCAACTTGCATGGCTGCATCCTCTGTTAATTTTATAATTAAGTTAAAAAATAAATAAATCTAGCCACAAACAAGTCACATTTGCCTTCACCTCCTTGTCTTCTTCTCTTGAGAGCAATCAATTTACATAAAACACCCAGAATGCATTGCACAGGTAAAAAAAAAATGGTGACCTCAGTATGTCAAAAAGGTTGTACACATATAAGTTTTTTTTACAAGGGTGTTTCCAGCCATTAAGGACACCCTGGGCTGAGCCCAGACCTGATGTAAATTAAAAAATAAGCCAAGGATTTTTTTTTCTAATATAAAAAGGTGTTATATTAGCCAATAGACAGTAGTGCACAAAGTAGTAGACTGTAGAGTACCTAAATTATAATTTAACGTCCTAACGCCAGTCAGTCAGTCATTTTCTGTACCGCTTATTCCCATTAGGGGTCGCGGGGTGAGCTGGAGCCTATCCCAGCAGTG
>JBAMHW010000016.1:13379681-13391610 GCA_037177495.1 Rhadinocentrus ornatus | reverse complement strand
ATATATATAAACTAGAAGCTTATAGTGTCACAGTGCTGGACACACTGAAGTCAATAACTTGTACATGTATGCTGGGACAAAGACAATGGCCAAGTTCAGCTGTAACCATAGATTAACTTTGCTGCACAAGCAGAGCAAGCCCAGCCTATACTACCACAAGCCAAACTTGTAAAATACTGAACTGTCAATGTTATGGTTAAACTCTATTTCGCCTTGTCTGAAGTTCTGAAGTGAAATTCACAACTGATGACATTGCAGCATAAAAAGAGGAGGCTGATACTGCAAATACAGACAGGACAGGTAGTAAGAGGAGTAAAGTAAGAAATCTCCACTGTAAATGTCCACTGGTTCATTAATTACCTATCTGGCAAAAGAGTTACGAGAATTGTATCCCCCAGAACGTGTATAAACCATCACAGGTCCAACAACACAATAATCTCTAGTATATGTACTTCTAGTCAGCATTGGTGTGACAATTTATGTTACTGGCCAACAATGTAGGGCTGATATAATATGATAACATTTTAAAGTTGTTTGTACGCTGTCTGCATCCGGGGAAGTGAAGTAGCCTTCCAATAGTTTCATTTGTACAAGAAATAAAGGCTTCCCAAGAGTGAAAAGAAAGAAAAGGAGAAAGGAGTGGAAAAAAAGGCTTTTGAATCCGTGATCGATGAGGTGGCTTTATTTGACTTCAAAGACTTTGAGAGTCACTCAGGCTCGGTTTCGGCCCTCTTTTTGCTCTTTCAAAGGTTGCAGCAAAACAAGAATATGCCTCAGCTCACACTGGAAGCCTACCCCTGCTGTTACTAACAAAAAGATAAAAACAATACAACTTTCTCTCAGTCTGGCGCAACACATCAGTGGCTATTTGTCCCCATTCCCCATATTTTCCGCCTTTTTCTGTCTTTTTTGCCATTCATTTTTATTAGTTGCCTTGCTTTGTACGCAGTGCCCAGTGGTCCTCAAGTAAAAGAAGTCGCCATTCTTCCCCTTCACTTTCTTTTATAAAGAGGTGCGTGCTGGGAATGTCTATAACTACTCATATCAGAGGTCATGTAGACTTTGTCTTTCATGATTTACATGCTTTTGGCATTTTTCTTTGTGTTGTTTGTGAGTAATGTGGAACTTTGTGGCCTAATCATGCAGATACTAATTTGATCAAGGAGACTAACCTTGTTTTCATGTGCAAAGACTCTGTGTCTCTGAAATATGTCAAAAGGGCTATGGAAATGGTCTTCTTGCATCAATGGTGGACCTCTGATTGCTAAACATAACTTTTGAGACCTTAAAGTTAGAGCTTTCCTTTTTATGCAAACATGCATTTTCTTTCTTTTTATTTTTCTTTGTTGCTTATTCTCTTAACCCCAACAAAGACACTTTTACCACTGCAGCACCTGTCAAAGCAAAGTTTAATCTTTGTGTGGTTAATCTTTGTTAATTAGCCAAATGATCATCCATTTTCAAATTTCTTTTCTGGAACTGGTTGACATAAGGCAACTAGTTAAGAAGATTTGCTTAGTCAACTGTCAAAACTCCTCTCGGGGGACATACAGGTGTTGTAAAGGCTTCATTAGAGCATTGTACTGTATGTGAGCACATACTTATGCACCATTAATTATGATCCACAAAGTCCGCAGGGTTGTTATACAAATGAAAGTTGTGGCAAAGTTTACTTCAGAAATGGAAGTGAAACTTATTTCAAAATAAAGTGTTGCCTGTATTTTATTATTTTCTATTTTTCTGAGAGCAGTCAAAACAAATCCATGTAGATGGGTGGAACGTATGAGGTGCATGTCTGCTGTAGTGTAAGACATTTAATCTTTGCCTCACATTTTTCTGCTGTGGGGTCACTGGGATCACTGAGGTCATTCCGTTTTACATCCCCAAGAGTCCAGTTTACTGTAAATAAATAATAAGGTTTTTATTTTCTAAGCACAATTGATGCATTGTACCTAGTAATGCTGTTATTGTGACAGTGCACATTATATCAATTCATTAAACTTTAATTGGATTACATTAAAACAAATAAGTGAGTTTGGATATAAATAATTAGAATTGACAACTGATATTCGTCAGTTTCCTGATAACATTAGCAATTATACATCAGGCTGTTTATGCTGAGCGTGGGTGATCTACATGTCAGTTCTGTGCCTAAGGTTCTCCTGTGTATGAACAGACGCTGAAGTTACTCATACAGTCACTTTGGTGTTGCTAAACTGACTTTGCTGACAGTATGAGAGTCAGCCCCTCATTACAACTACATCTACTGATTTCTTTTTTTCTTTCTCTGAAATTATTTATACTTTTTTTCCAATACACCTAATTTGTTATCACAAAGCCAGGAGTACCCAGTTATTGAGTAGGCCTTTGCAGATACAGGTCACTTATTAAAATCTTGTAACAGCTTTCAGGACTTTTTTTCCATCGTTGTGTGAAGATGAGACTCCTCTCTTATATGACATTATTCCATATGTCACTGGTTCATGCAGAGTATCATGAGCTATGGCATTATTTCATTTTGAAAGAACGCCCCCTAGTCAGGAAAACTATTATTACAGGAGCACAGATAAAAGCGCAGTGACGTATGTAGATACCGAACCATGACATCAACCAAGGGACAAGACCTGGGTGGAGAGAAGGGTAAAAAAAAAACTTTTAACATGGGAGACTGCAGTTGTTTCCTATTTCAAAACATTTGTCAGTTTTTTCTTTTAACTGTGACCATGACTGATAATCTTAGATTTATTATTTGAAAAGATGTTTTTTTCTTTAATTCCAGTTTTTAATTTTTATTTTTAATTGAATCTATTAGTGTATTTATTTATTTTTGTTTAATACACTCAGAGATTAAAATTCTTGCACTGTGTTACTGCTGTTTATGCCTAATAATAACGACCACACTGAGGTTGTTTTAACAAATTTCAGAGCTGCAAAGAGAAACATTTTTTGAGTAGATGAGTCTCACTAATATATCTGCTTAATTTCCATTCTGCCTTACATTACATATACAACTCTTTCTCATGGCAATCAGTAAAATAGCTATGTAATGTGAATCTAACATGTATTACCTTACTTGTAACATATAATATGTAATATGTAAATATTATTACTTTTTAAGCAAATTTAATAAACCTAAATGTCATGTTATTAAGTTCCATTTAATCATTTTTCTGTTTTGTTTAGCCTCCTTTTCTTTTTATTTCCCAGTTTATGGAGCCAATTAGACTTCATGTACCTGGCTTTCTTGGATCGATGCCAGATTTTCCTTGTATTTCAGTCCAACAAAACATTTATTCTCTGTTTTGTGTTTTTGTGTTCTTTTTTGTTTACTAGTTTTCTGTCTTCTTCTCCTTTTTTTATATTATTATTTTATGTTTTGTTATCAAAACTGACCACCTCCATGCACATATTCTCTTTGAGGGTTTCGAACACCTACTCTTCTTTAATCAGTTAGTTGTGATTAAGTGTGAATTACTGTGACCGTGAGACTGGGTTTCTTTATAACGAATAAGACTTGATCTATTTGATTTAGAACTTGCATTTTACATTTGTTGATTTCATCACAAACAAGTCTGCTTATCATTTAATAGTCTTTGGCTAATTAGCATCCCTCAGAAAATTTAAATTTGCCAAAAGGCAAAGCCATGGGAGCCCAAGTCCGGTCCTCGAGATCTATTATCCTACTACCTTTAGGTGCATCCCTTCTCCAACATACATGAATCCAATGGCTGACTCCCTTCATCCACATGTTATTCATCTATGCAGAGGTCTGGCAACGAGACATTCATTGGATTAAAAAAATAAATAAAAGGGAAGCTGAACTGAGATATAAAAATACCATAAAAGTTTCTGGCGGGAAAAACACAGAGAAGCACTGAGTCTGTAGCAGACAGAATGTAACTGCAACAGAGGAAAAACTACTAAATAGTCCGATGGGTTTGTTTTGAGAAAATTATTTAGGTTCAGTCATTTAATTAAATTCATGGTGTTGTAGATAAGTCTGCTCCACACAAGAGGTGTTTACGGAGAACTGACTGAGAACAACAGCTTTTAAGAACATTTACAACAATATACAAGTTGTAAAATAATCTCATCAGTCTGAGGAAATGTTTTGCTCTGTGTGTATCCACACACACACACACACATCTGAAGTTTTAGTTTTAGCACTACCAAATCTCTGGAAGAAAGTACTTGCAACTTTTCTTAGACACATACAGACACATGCACACTCTGTATGATAAATATTAACCCTATCTTTCTTTTTCTTCTTTTCCTCCTCCCTCTGTCCCCGTCTCTGTCTGAGACACCCTGTCCCTGTCTGAGACAGCCTGTCCTGAAGCTCCTCACTGGCTGCACTCGACTCAGCTCCTCCGTTACAATAGAGTCAGCAGAGACCCACTGATAAAAAAAAAGAAAGAAAAAAGAAAGAAAATCTATCACCAACAACTCCTACGTACTGAGACTGATACCCGCCCCTACCTGCTCCACCTGATGCTCTATATGATTCAAGAGAAGAAACAAGGACATTTGATCTCCACCTGAGTTCCTTTGCTCTGAGTTTCAAAGAGATGTGTTTACGTCTGCTCTGGATGTTGGCACACCATCTTTCAGAATGCTCCAGACCATGCGTTTTATTCAGAGGACAAGACCAAAGCTCAAAGACAATCAGGACAAGAAACAAACTGTGTGAACTGTGCAGTTCAGTTCTGTGGTGGTAGTGGCCGCTGGGGTCTGCAGGGGCGAACAGAGAGGTGGGTGCTAGGGGCCTGAGGTTGGAAAACCAGCGAGAGAACATCCTCATTTTATCCTGGGACTACCTCACGCTGTAATATTATTTCCTGCATCTTGGTTTTATTGTGAAAACAGCTTTCCATGTCACATGTCTGATGTAGTCCTGCTGCTGTGCTTGTATGATGTGCATTTTACTTCTTTGGGTTTTCATGGTATAAATATGCTTTTTCGCGCACACCTTTTCGAGGTTCTGGGGGTCCCACAGCTGTGGTGTAGTTTTGTGGTCACCATTCTTACCCATCCTTCCTTTCAGGTAACTGGTCTGGCCACTTTGCCTTCCTTTTTCCTTATGCACGTGTGGCCTCTAATTTAACAATTGCTCTATGTCTGTAGGTGTAACTCTGACCATAAGAGGGAGAGGTCGGCTCCATGGTCTAAGTTTCTAGGTGGTATAATCACTCCTTATGTTACTGTACATAATGCCTATAACATAGATCAGTTGGCTGCATCAGTTTCATCTGGTTTTGAGTACCTGACCCCTGAGCTTAAGGCTCAATGTGTCATGTCCCTGGAGAATGGGATGGCTCTGGATTTCCTCCTGGCAGACCTGGGATAAACCTGTTGGGTAATTGTACTTGGATTCCTGATGCTCCTAACAACATTTCAGCTGTTTCACATTATTTAAGGGACCCTCATACAGGGGATGACTTGTACTTCTGATGATACTGGTTTACACTTCACTTTTAATAGTGACAATGATTTTTGTACCTCAGTGTAATGTTTTGGTGTTTCAGTGTATATTTCTAAACTTTTGCTTTTGCTAGGACTTAATGGGTGCCTTCCCTCATGAAACGACAGCAGCTCTTATCCTTCCTTTATTTCCCACTTCTGTTGGTGGTTTGTTTGTTTTTTAATCTGTGTGAATTTTGGTCCTTAATGTGATTATAACTGGCACCCTTTTGTGTGATCATGTTATGGAAGTGGAACTTTCTGTGGAAGAAAGTTTACTTATTATGCTCTGTATATTATATTATATTCACACCTATAATCACTCCCTTTATTATATTCATTGATTGTTACTATATTACACTTTTTATTACATTTTTACTCATCATGCTTTAATGAACTTTTAAGGTTAATTCTCTTCAAATACGCATGCTCTGTTAAAAGTTCACTACAAGGGTAAGATGACCTTTATCTGGTCCTTCCTCAGACCCTTAGTCAGACTGGTTCTTGTGG
The DNA here is from genome assembly GCA_037177495.1 of Rhadinocentrus ornatus. Classification (NCBI taxonomy): domain Eukaryota; kingdom Metazoa; phylum Chordata; class Actinopteri; order Atheriniformes; family Melanotaeniidae; genus Rhadinocentrus; species Rhadinocentrus ornatus. The sequence continues at coordinate 13,385,640 of JBAMHW010000016.1, read as the reverse complement.
AGACACAACGCCAGTCCCAAGAGTTGTGTGTCCACCCAAGGTCGTCTAAGGAAGGATGATTCTTTCAACAGAAATGTATAACTATTGTTTTTCCTCTTGCCTCCCCAGAGTCTTTTGTGACTCGGTGCGAGTTGTAACGACCACTCTCATTACTTGCAAGAAATTTGTCCGTGTTCATTTTCCCTTTAATAAATTTTGTTATACTTTTGCTCATTCCAGACTCTTGGTAATTTTTCTACAACAATGTCTTGCCTTTTAATCCTTGTCTGAGCCCGTTTGGTAATCATCAACTTCTACATCTGTCAGGGCCAAAAGCAGAAAGTAATGAGGTAAATGTGTGCTTCTGTGGTGTCAGTTTAGTGTTGTCTTAAAGTTTTTCACATTCACTGTAAAGCTCCTCTGTCTTTCACTTAATATTATAAACTTATAATTGAACATGACATTATCTTATGTGAGTACATCTGTTCCACCAACCAAAGATCAATTTGATACCAAGTTTATTTACGTCATCATCTCTTGGCCTCGTGCTTCAGAAATAAGAATTAACATGCCGGTAACATACTGTATTTCCCGTTGGCTTTGTGATGGATAAATGCACTGTAACATAATTATTCCTGTCAGAGAAAATAGTACCAAGAACAAATGTCTTCTGTGTGGGTGGTACCGAGATGTGGTTGATGATAAATGGTCTGTTTATCTAATGTAAGGGACCTCAGCTTCTTTTTGTCTACTTATTTCTCCAAACTGCTATTATACTCACCAGGTAAAGATGTCTGACAGATTTCAAGTTTATAAGTTAAAGTGTGTTACAAGACTTTATCTCTACATCTCAGTTGCATGTCTTTACTCTATTAATCATTGTCACTGTAATCAAATGAAAGTGATCCCACAAAACAGTGTGGATGGAACACTGTTTATCATTTTAATTTAGAGCTTTGTTTTTCTTATTCTTTCATATCTATCGTCTATCATTCACTCACTGATGTCTTTCGGAAATGTCCTGTATTTAATTAAAAATTAATAAAACATCGAGGAGACCTAATAATTCTGCAAACTAAATGGTCTTAGTCATTGATTGATATGATTGAGAAACAAATCTGGATGAAATCCTTCCAAGAATATTCTTTCAAAAGCAGATATAAATGTAAAAATAAGCAAAATATCCACATTTTTAAAATAAAATTCCAAATTCCTGTATGACTTTAATTGTAAAATAAGATTGTGACATTAACATTTTGAGGTTTGGGACATAGAAGTGAACCTTTCCTCATCTTATTCAGAGTATACCAGTAGAGGATTTGTCCAGGAGGAAGCTCTCACCAGAAGCTTGGCTCAACTGAAGGTACTGTAGAGTTTCCAGAGTTTGAGTGGAAAATGAGGCCTTTATCCTGAAAAAGAGACCACACAAGAACCGCATAGGTATTAAACTTTCCCACTAAAAGTTTATTGAGTTATTTTTGTTACAACATAGTAATATCCAGCCCAGTATACAAAAGAAATAGAGAAACAAATATCCAGTATAGTAGCTTCTCACAATAAAACCAGACCCCTGAAGCAGTGACATGCTGAGCAGATAAGTGCTAGCAGGGAATCCTCAGGATGTTTCACAGTGTGAAGGGGTTTCCCATAGTTCAGAAAGTACAAAAGCAGAGGAACGGAAGGCCTGCCCATCTGTCTTCTGGCTACTGTATTCCTCTTGCCCCCCTCAGCCTCAATGGGTCTGATTCTTCCCAGACAACACTTTTGAGTCAATTTCAGTTGACATAATTCCCTTTATTTTTAGTAATTTTAGTTGTTGTTGGTCAAACTGCCATCTGGTAACTTGCTGGAGAGCAGAACACAGAGAAAAGTCAATGGGACTTGTAGTAACTCTGTAGGTGCAGACACTGGTGCTCTGCAGGCATAATGAGATGTAGTCTGCCTGCTTATGTTCAACTTAGGGCCGACGTGAAAAGATTTAAGGTTTTCTGAGTTCAAACAGGCTAACGTGGGATGGAATGTGGGGATCACCCATCATTTCCAGATGACATTGATGGTAATACACCACTATAATTAGAAAAGGACCCTTGATGAGTGTGAATCTATATAACTGCATCCATCGGATGGAGCAGTATTTATGACATAACAAGGGATGTCATTACTCTAGGGCAGTGATTCCCAACCCTGGTCCTTAAGGACCACTATCCTGCAGGTCTTAGATGTCTCCCTGGTGCAACACACCTGATTCAAATTCATGGCTCGTTAGCAGACTTGTGCAGAGCTTGTCAGAGATCCATTTAATTTGAGTCAGGTGTGTTGCACCAGGGAGATATCTAAGACCTGCAGGATAGTGTGCCTTGAGGACCGGGGTTGGGAATCGCTGCTCTAGGGAATTTCAGGAGGGCATTGGAGGAGTGTTAATCCCTTGTCTTCATCAAAGATTGACTCTCTTATCCAGTTAATAGTATGAAAAGAAAAGAGATTAATGCTAAATTATTTTTCATATAGAACAAAAAAAATATAAGTTCTGAAAATGAATTTGTGGTTTGAAGACACACATTGAAGATTAAATTATTAAAACATTATGAAATCATATATTAATATGCAAATAAAGAAGCACCTCGATTGAAGAGACATTTTTTCTCGTAAGTATTTGTATGGCTGATACTGCTGATGTTGCTCACTTTCCCAGGGCAGTAATGGAAAAGCCTTTGTTCTTTGGCAATGAACGTGGAAAGCTGGACAGATACTGACATCATGAACACAGAGGCCCCAGGTTAATGAGACTTGTATGGGGTGGTGAAACACCCACTGCATGGAAAAGAGGGATTGATTCTTTTTTGATTGAACTTTTCACAACACTTTAGTTTATTTTTGCAATACGTGGTCTGGCATTTGTTGACACAGACACAATAGTAAGAAATAGAGAACGCAATAGAGAAAAAGGTGGGTACAATCATACTAATTAATTCTTAGTATACATATATCTGTTTATGGACATGCAACCATCAAGAAAAGCTAATTAAGGATCATAAACTTTTTTCTTTTTTCTTTTTTTCTTTTTTAGCTATCAAAAGTTTTGTTAAGGACTCATAAAACAACATTTGCAATGGTGGAAAGAGAGGCCCCTTTCCTTTGGATTCCAGCCTAGAAGATTGTAAAAAAGGACTTACTTAAATTTGGGCCATATTACAGTCTTATTTTCAGCATCTTTAGGATGCCGTGTGAGCATTTCACCTTTTAATGGTAGTGTATGTTACATTTCTTGTTTGTTTTTAGTTTTATGTGATGACAGCTCAGCACAGAAGACGGATTAAACTCAAAAGCTCTGACCTGCCCTGTGTGTCATGCTCGGGGCCAGTGGCCAGTGTGGAGCTGTTCTTCAGCACCAGAGCTCTCTCCACATTAACTTATCCTACTTAATGATTCATGATTCTATTTTATGAATCACTTTCTTAGTGTCTTTATAAAATGTATACATTGCAGTTAGTTTAGTCTGCTGAGCTCTTGTTTTTTCAGCATATACTTAACTCTGATGATGCTGTTCTCTTTTTCCCCCAAATCGTTTTAGATTGAATTTGGTCTTTTGACATTTATTTACTGTAACAGTTCAGCAATCCACCATCTCCTCCCTTTCATGGAATCATTGTTTGGGGTTTGACTTTAATGTGCCCTTGGCTCCTTCTGTATTTGTAATATTCACAACTTCCTTAAAAGTGTCACAGCTGTTCGTTAAAAGGGTAGATCAAACGTTTTGCTGAGGGTCAGAGAACCACCTTGACTACTGCCTTGACACTCCACACCCTGCAGCGCCCTAATAATTGGGTTGAGAGGCAGAAGTCACTATGACCTTCCTGCCTTTATTCTCTCTGTTCTCAGTGGGAACTGGTGTAAAGTTTTCTCTAACACTCTTTGTTCAGAAGCTAGCACAATAGATAAGCAAATCCCTGACAGTATCATTAGAAATTCAAAAGCTAATTATATTTGATTTTATAGGTCTAGAAGAATTTAATTTAAATCTTTACGATGATGGGTTTCTGGTTTCAGCTCATTTGGAAGGACCATTTTGTAAGTACAGCTTCATGTACTCTGTTTGAACTGTTGTTAATAGCTAACTTGACATGAGGGTCACAACAGTGGCCACCACCTGATCTGAGTTTAGAGATTCTGTCAAAACAAGTAAGGCAGTTTCTCTTTGCACAGTCTAGCCAAAAGGAAATGACTTCTTCATCCAGCCACTTTGAAATCTAATTCAATCTATCAAACTGGGTGTCCAAAGGAAAATGGTTTTTATTTAAGTTCCTCTCATAAAATACACAATCGCTTTAAAGCATGAGTTGACAGCATAACCTTTGAAAATCAAACTATTGCTAATGTCAAAATAGTGACATAATCAATTTAAAGTGAACTTGCAAGGACTGAAATAAGAGAAAAAACTTAACTCGAGTTAATTGGGTTTTCACTTACTACGAACTCATCCAAAGTCTGACGTCTGGAAATTAATCTACAATATATTTTGTTCCTAGATCAACTTCCACCCCATATATAATCGACTTACTGTGTTTTTGTGTCGTTATTTTTGTTGTAATCTGATGAGGCACAAAGAGCCAATGACAAGCAGTGATGTAGAATAGTGTGTAACCGTGTGTCTGCAGGGCCACAGAATAAAGGAGGAAAGACAGGTATAAAATAATGTACACATTTTATTTAAAACATTAAAAAACACCTGTTACAAAGATAAAAATATTAAGAAAATAATCAGTTTAATTTAAGTAACAAGAATTTGCCAGCACACTTAGAAAGTCTCTAAAGATCAAACCTGCTCATCATCAGGTGACAACTCAAGTAACAATTACTGGATAAATCAAACACTCGATAAAACTTGACAAAGTGTCTGTCTCATTAATAATTTTTCCATCCTCCTACACTTCCTCAAGATCTAAGGTGGAACATTTTTACCAGAATGATAATAGATCTCTTAATCTTCCCATCCTCATGACACACATTATTATGGAAAGGTTAGATCTGGGCTACAACTGGCCAACATTTTCTAAAGTCTTCTTTTTTTTAATTTATTTAATTTATTTATTTTTTTGCCAATTGCCATTGGTTAGTTTTAGATGTAAAGCAAGATAGGTTTAAAAACTCAATAATAGAGCCTTTTGTGATTTCATATGTTCAGACTATAGGCAAATACATCTATTTTACTGTACATTCTGTAATGAGACATAACTGGTTCACTTGTTTATGTCTTGGAGAATAAAACTGAATTAAAAAAAACAATAATTAGTTTAGTTTCACAAACTTAATTTTAAGGCAGCATTTAATTCTGTAATTCTGTAGTTCACACAGTAGCAATAGACTTACATAACAGTCAGTCAACAAGAAATGACTAAAAATCCTTGGCCTAAGTATAAAAAAAATTCTGGATTTGCAGGTGTCAACTTTTTTCCATAGACCATTTTCAACCCATTAAAGACATGAATTACCACATTACTGACCCCACATGGATGAAAGTGACCATAGCTGCAACAAAGAATGATATGCCCCTCTACTTCTTTTTGGAGGTGTTTTTATCCAAAGAGCAGATACACTGAGCAAAGACATGCTATGTAATCTCTACACCTTTAAAAGTTTTTACAATTGCAGCTCATTTAACAAGGTTAGAATGACTTTCTGGTCAGCAAGTCTCCATCATTCAACATGTTCCATCACAGACAAAAAAAAAAGGTTTTATATGTACTTAATGGCTGACATTTCTACCTGCTTTCACAAAAAAAAAAAAAAAAAGATCTCATAATTAGTTTGTTATGCTCATTATATGCACCCCCTGGTGGCTGCAGAGTTATTAAAAAAAAAAAAAAAAAAAAAAAAAAAAGGAGGGGTGTTGTAGCTACAAAGCAAAATTCAAAAGAGGGAAGATATCTTGTTGGACAAACAGGTCAGAGCAGATGCATGAAACATGACCCACACCTTTTAC
>JBAMHW010000016.1:13357299-13379581 GCA_037177495.1 Rhadinocentrus ornatus | reverse complement strand
CCTTTCTTCACAAAAAAAAAAAAAAAAAAATTTCCGAATTGTTTTTTTCTGCTCCGTGTTGCAGCAACCCCTTTTGGTTGCAGAGTTGCGGAAAAAAAAAAAAAAAAAAAAAAAAAAAGTAGGGGTGTTGTAGCTGCAAAGCCAAAGTCCAAATAGGGAAGATATCTTATTGGACAAACCAGTTAGAGCAGATGTATGGAGCATGGCCCACAACTTTTACTTTCTCTTTATACTTTTTTCTTTTAATCATGACAACTACATGAATCTGACTACTGTGTGTTTTTTAAATCATTAAAGCCATGATAGTGCAAGCTCTATTGCTTTTATTCAACTCCTTGTTGTTATCTATGTCTACATTGTGCCAAAAACTACAGATAACAGTTAACACATTTAGTGCTTCCTAAGTCGAATTTGCAGTGGCCCCCAACTATTTAGCAGAGGCCATTCAAAAACGAGTTTCATCCTTTTGATCAGCAAAGTAATGTTAAGAGGCTCTTCTCAAATGTCTGATTTTTACCTTCTGCATTCTCCCGCTGTTAATCTAAAAAATTAATCTTGATCTCAGCACATTTTCTCAAATCTGACAATGCACTTAGAAAAGAGAAGATTAGGACCTGAGGAAGCTTATATGGGGAGCTATGGACACGGAATTATGGGAGAGCTTTGAACCCAAGTGCAATCACTGTGTAGATTTCTTTAGTTGCATGTGAAAAAAGTAACATATAACATAAAAATGTACAGTTGATGCTGCTTCACAACTCCATATATTTATACGACTTATGATGTTTTGTTTTATTTAAAGCCTGTTACCTCTATTCTCCCCCGCTTGCATTCATAAGTAAATCCATCTCTTCATCTCCTTTCCTCGGGTCACTCAACCTGCCTCATTTGAAGCACAATCTCAACCTTTATAATTAGTTTTCTCTCTCAGTCTTTCAACCTCTAGTCTTTCATGCTTCCTTCTTCCAGATTTCTTTATTATTTCTACCTCACTCGCTTTTCTTTTCCCTTTTTCACTGTTGCTGTGAACCACTGTTCTCATATGCTACAGGCGTGGTTATACCCAAACCCAGGAGGGAATTACTGAGAAAACATCTCTGGTTACCAAAGTCTTTGTGGCTATTCTCCTTACCAATTTTTACAACTGGTTTGTTTGAAGTCATGAATGAAAAATGACAATACTCTCTAGTGGGTAAAAGTTATTCAGTGGCAATTAAAAACCTCACACAAGTATTAGGTGTAAGAGCTGCACTGCTTTGGTCTTTCTCCCTCTGATTTCTGTGATCAAAAGCCTCAATCAAGGTTGTACAAGTTCTCTCAAGAAAGAGTAAGCAAAGTCCTTTCTGGGAGCTAATCTGGCACAGAATGCTAAAATCACTATTTCTAAAATAAATAAATCAGGTACAATTGCTGTTAGGTTTTATTACAGGTTAGAATAGTGATTTAATAGAGGGTAATGAATGGTTAAAGGAATTCCTCTCTAAAGTTTGGAGCCATAACTGGAGTTTTGCAAGTAGGTTGCAACTCTTTGCAGAAAGAGATTTAGTTTTAGAATTAAAAACTTCACAGCTTTTATGTTAAATATATGTCTTTTTGTTTGTACAAATATATTGTAAATGAGTTACGTGCATTTAAAAGTTAATGGATGTGTATATTTGTCTTGATAGAATATAGCATAATGCAAAGTAACAGTTGCACAAATTATGACTGATTATCAGGAACAATGGAAGAGGATTGAAGTTTTAGAACTATACGGTCTACAGAGGGCTGGTTCTGAGGTTGTTGGGATATCAATATATCTTCTAAACTAACTATTAAATATTAAATAACCATAATTTGTAGAATTGCTTAACACATAATCTAAAACCTCAGCTGCTGAGTGATAACAGCCAATCTTAAACCTGCTTTTCATGTTGTGATGGCTGCACCCACAGCCACACGTTTAAAGGCGGTAACCCCATACACCTAACACATTTAGATTATGTTAGTTTATAATTTAACACCATTTTGTTTACATATTTGGTTTAAATTCCGTTGCACCCATACGCACACATTAGGGCACTATTGTATTTTCAACTCTGTTTAAGTTTTGTTTACTTAACGTGTATTCTTTTCTCTTAATGGTGCTGGGGGAGCCATATGAACGCTTGGGGGCAGTAGTGAGCACAACCAGTAGAAGCCAAAGGAGCAGGAAGTGTCATGGGCCTATACCAAGCCAGCTCCTTCCACAGGGAGATCAGTCGTCTCCATATTCTTTATATTTCGATTTTTTGTTTTGGATTTTGAGTAATTTTTTTCTTGATTAATTTTTGATCATTCTTTTATTTAAGTAATAAGTGAACTAACTGTTTAGGTTTTGTTTCTTTGTTTAGTTTATTTGTTACTATATTTGCGAACCCCTTTTGTATGTTTAGACTGGTCTGATCAGCCAGTATTTAAGCTCCCCTTGGTTTCATTTTTGTTCGGTCATTTTTGTTCTTTGTCGCTTTATTTTGGTTTCTTTGTGTTAACAGTTAGTTTAAAGTTACTAAGTTACCATTATACCTTTTGGTTTAGTTTTGTTAATTTGATCTCTTTTAGGGGCCCATTTGTTTTGTGTGAGTACTTTTTTGGGGTAAATCAAACCTGTTTTGAAACCACCTGTGTTCTTGTACTTCACCAGCTTGGTCCTTTACACATGTCCTATCTTCATTTTTTAGGACCAGTTTCTTTTCCATACACAATATTGCCAAAATTGTAAACATCTTGTTACACATTTGTTACTTCCAGATTGGACCACTGCAATTCCTTATTATTGGACTGTCACAAATATCCTATTAAAGTCCTTATCTGATTTTGGCTTATCTTCATTTTCTTTGGTCCCTGGTCACAGGTTTATGGACAGGTCACCAAACAATTACTGGGCTAACACAGTGACACATGCATTCCTAGGGAGAATTTAGAAACAAAAAAATTTCACACAATCACTTTTCTTCAATGCTTCTGTGTACTGCTAAGAACATGAAGAAAAAATTTTAATTCTGAACATGAATACTACAATGAAGACAACTAAGCAAAAGAAAGATGAATAAATAAAAAGAACTTGATTTATCCCAGAGGGAAATTAAAAGAAAAACTACAGAAAAAAACAACACTTTTTACTACTAAGCTGACTTAGTGGTGACATTGTTTTTTTTTTTCTTCTTCCACCTTTTCTACAGATGGAACAATAGACTAGGATTCTGGATGCTTCTCCATCATAAACACATAATGTCATATTTTGAAGTATTTCATTGCAGATAATTGTGAGGAATGTCAATTTTGGTAATAAGAGCACCAGTGTCGTGACTTTCCAAGTTAGCTTAGCTTTTTTTTTTTGTTGTTTAACAAAGCCATCATTTATTGAAACCTCCTGCTGAAGTTGAACACAAAAGCAGCTCTCGGCCTGAATCACAGGGATGTTCCAACAGACCTGTTCTCTGCGATATTGCAAAGAAAAAAACAGGCCCAACACCCAGAATTAGCCTATTATTTGACAGAATTTTAAGCTCTATTGATGTTCAGAATTGAAAGCTAAGCTCGTGACTGGCCTAAATTAATAAATTATACTTTGAATCAAATAAACAATCCCACACCAAAGCACACCCACTCAGGATTTATATTTCTCTTGCTGCCTAATAAGCTTCACTCCTATACACACCCGGCTACTTAAACAATTACAGTCTGTTCATTTTGCCATGGGAACTTTTGTCAGTTTATGGGCTCAATAATGCACTTAGCAAGAAACAATTTGTTATAGTTAGGACACAACAGAAAGATATAACCATAAAATGATTTGCCAAGTTGTGTAGGACTTGTAATATACACTAGCCCAAGGTAAATGGTCATCCAATATTGCTCCATTTCTGGATATTACTGTTGTGAAAAAATAATGGCAAATGCTTCATGGAATACAAAAGAAAAAAGGGAAGAACCTAAAATCTAATGTGGAAAATAATCCCTCACAATGGCCTATAACATTTTTTTCTTTGTCTGTATGTCCTTCCAAGAAAAAAGAAAAAAGAGAAACCATCAGGGGGAAAAAAACTGGGTACTCCTCATGTGAGGGTGAGACAGAGGACATGTAATATGATCAAATGGGCATGCTTCTGTTATACTCACTCAGCCAGCTTTCCGTCTTGCTGTAGCACATCTTACTGACATTTCACTGTGACAGTATCACAATGCTAACTTACAAACCACAGCCGTCAAAGAGGGCACTAAACTGTCCAGCTTTTCCACGTAAGCAGATTTAAAGTAAAATATTAATGTAGAATTTGTGTAGAGACATCAAAGTCCTTCAATTTCTCTAATGAATAAAGAGAAATTACCTTTAATTCGTGAAAACATCAAGGTTCTAAACTGAAAATACATTCTTTGTAAGCAAGAAAAGAAAATCCTTGAGCTTACTCAACTCAGCCTAAATACCTTCAGACTCTCATGAAATAACCAGTGAATAGACAGTGAACAGATGCAGTTGTTGTCATCTGGAAAGAAAATATCAGTGATGACATCTGGGCTCAGTCTTTTTTTTCTTATGATTAACTATAGGCGAACAAAAAATAACCATCTTGATCATGTTCAAGCCATCCTGTGCCCCTCAGGCCCTGTTTGATGTCTCTTTCAAACAAAGGGACAGAAACCCCCCACAGAAGAGAACAAAGGCACAAAACACTTTCCATATAAATGTGGAATGGAAAGAACACTAAAACCAGAGTAAGAGTGAGCAGATGTTCCCAACACGGAGATGACACCATGTCGCTGGGCTTTGAAAAAGCCACATGTGTCTGATGTTGGGGACATGTAAAACGTCTATGGTCATCTGAGCAACAGAGGGGAGAGGATCTGTGGTGCTGAAGCTGTTGGGTTTGTTGTAATTTTCTTTTTTGGTTGTAAATTATCAGCACTGCTACTTCTGCCTCCTTCTGAGTCTTGTTTGGGACAGATGGGATGTGTCAGAAGAAGAGGAAAAACACAAAAGTTAAACATGCATTTGTCCAAAAGACCTCACCCTAAAGAAATGCATGCAAGGATGATGCAAGGAAATGATCTGGTAAATGACTTTTTTCTTAGTGCTAAATTGTTGATGAAGACATTACTTGATTTGTTTGTTAAGCTTTAAAAAACACAAAAAACAGAGAATGTCAAATGAAAGCCAGGGGACTGAGAAATCTAATAAATGCAGGGACTGAAATACATTAACAGAGACAGAGTACTTAACATAAAGTACATTTTCCCAAGTAAGCTGTTCATTTGTGATCAGAAATGCTTTAACAGGTACCAAAAGTGAGTCATTTAACATTTACCCCCTTAACCTTTCTCCATCCATCCCTCCATTGGCAATACTCACATATTCCATCGTAGGATCACAGGGGGCCTGGAGCCTATCCCAGCTGTCATCAGATGAGAAGCAGGGTACACCCTAGACAGGTTGCCAGTTCAAAACAGAGACAAACAACCACTCATACCAAAGGAAAATTTAGAATCACTAATTAACCTAACATGGGCGCATGCATGCAAACTCCACACAGTATGGCCCCAGCTGAGTTTGGAACCAGGACTCTTCTTGAAGCAACAGTGTGAAACCACCACACCACAATGCATACCTGCAAGACAAAAGTTTAAGTAAAGCAAGAGTCCTTTTTTTGAAAATAAAGTTATTAACTATATCAGACAAATTAACTCCATAGATGTAAGAATTAAAATTAGCATTCAAAGCATGCTATCTTGTGTAAAAATATACTTGCAATGGATGAAAATATAATATTTAAATATTGTTTTTATAAACAAGTAAATATGCAATTAGACAATACACCATATTAGAGTATTGTTCACCCTGATAAATTAATCTGACTCCATGTAGTTAAGACTTGCTTTATTCTGACTATGTTGTAAATGTTTGACCCAGAGACATTTTGACAGAAAAAGTGGTAGTCTTTGCTTTTATGTAAAGTCTGCAGGAAGATACAATACACTGTTATACAGTATGACACTAAATAAAATGTAATAAAAAGGCACAATGACTATGATGCTATACAGGCAATGTGCTATAGAAAGATAACTAATATGTTCTTTAGTTAATCCAGTTTAGTGAAATTTGAACCATGAATTTTAAAATAATGAAATAATTATCATCAACTCTCTTTTAATTCTCTCTTTTAATTCCAAAATTCCAAATACTCTAAGTATTGGTTTAGTTTGTCAGGTTAGAACCTCAAACTGTTTGTTTTACAACTGTCTTCTTATGGTATAAAATGTGCCATGTCATCCCTCCAACTTATCTAAAAAGATCAAATGCCAAATATATCCCCAAACACATCCAAATGAATCTAAAAATAGAGGAAAATTGTGGTTAAATAAAAAGATTGAAAAGAAATACATTGAGCAGGAAGCTGAAGAAAGTTTCACCGTTTACAAGATCATGACCACACATCCTGGATTCTGACTGAACCATCCCGGAGCCAGGAAACTTGTCCTCACCGCTACCAGTTTCAAATGCAGTCCAAGCCAACACAGGTTAGCTGCAAAGAGCCCATTGGTTGTGATCCAGTTTGACCCAGTATTAATTCCCTGGTGAAGCCACCCAGTCAGTGATGCCTCAAAACCTCAAGGTTTATATGAACAAGCTCTGCTATGAATGGGAACCCAGGAACTAGGCCGGTAATAACAGATCTCAGAAAAAAAAAAGGTTATGACCAAAGAGAGCGCGGTGAAAAGAAATTCACCCTGTTCACCCCCTCGTTTTCCTTCCCTGCAGGTTTTGGGAAAATGTTGGACACGCTTCCTGTAAAGCTATGTAGTATTTATTACAGCCATCGTTTTTGATGGCTGGGGTCATGTAACCTGCTGTCTATTTATCCTACAGGTCATTTACTACATTAGGCTTGGTTTCTGGGCCAGGAGAGGAAGAGAGGAGCGAAATCTAAGATGCAGGAACTAAATTAGTAGCAAATGTATAGCCTCCAACCTGCCTGTTGGCCTTAATGCCTTTTTCAAGTGCTCTGCTCACCGTGCTCCAAAACGCGGGGACGGCTTGCCTCTGAAATAATATTTCAACAGTGGTTACAGACGCAAAACTGGCGCCATCTCTCAGCTTGGGTTGTTCCCACCAAAGTGCCACGTAAGGGATTTTCATTTTATTTCTGGGAAGATATTATGCTTTGCTTTGTAGTGGCAGTGATCCTAAGGTGAAGAGAGACTCATGACCAAAGGTTTGCAGGTTTAAATTTCCATAACAGCAAAACAGAAAGAGATATTGTATCCTCCTGCAAAAGATCTGCTATTGAAGTCCCTTAGAGCTTTATGCTCACCAGTATCTCCAGTGGAGGAGGAGTGCACAGGTTTCATTGGGAGACTGTGGTTGGCAACAGACTCTCCAGGTTAGATAAATGTTAATGTTGCTGAAAAAAAGGTATACACTCACGTCTCCCTAAAAGGTAAAAAGGAGGCTTTCACAAGCCTCATATAAAGTCATATAAACAAATTGAAAAACACAAATTATATAGATGAGAGATAATTTACCATTATTACAAGCACTCAGGTCAGCCATTTTGCTCAATTGTTTGACATCAATGTCTCAAATATATCTACTTGGAGGCTGAATCGTCATTCTGCTGCAGCTAAATTCAAGATGATGACTTTGGCCATCTCATTTCCATTTAAATGGCTCAGTGGAGACCCATTTTCTCTCTGCTTTCCTCCAGCCCAACAGGCCCAATAAAAACCAATGAGCTAATACAAACAGGAAAATCTAGTTGTTGCCCTTTACAAACAACATATGGCATGCTCAGTTCGGCTGCACATGGCAGCACTCCTTCAGTTTCATTAGCTCATCTGTAGCAAGTTGTCCTCTAACCATCTGCACAATTATGTGGTTGCTACTTTCTTTTCTCAACACTTTGCAAAACTAATTCAAATTGCTATTTTTTTTATTCCATTTTACAACTTTTTTGCACATTACTCATGAACTTTTTTTTTTATCCGTGCTGTCCTCTTAACCTTCAAATAAATACAGATTATCTCTTAAGAGGAGGAGCAAAATGTATATTTACCAATCTGCTGAACTATTCAGTCACATAAAATGTGAGTCTCTATTGATGGCGAGTTGTTCAGCATATGTGAAAGAAAAACTGTTTCTCCATGCAAACTTTTTCCAATAAAGATTTTCTGAGTACGACAATGAATAAGGACATTTTTAAAATTGTCAGTTCCATCTTCTTAGCTGTTCCCTCAGGAATGAAACACACACAAATTCTTGATTCCCAGAAGCATTCCTGGCTGCTTGTCTGTCTTCATCTAGTTTTCATCAGTGTCTGAACATTGCTCCAGAGACCTCAAAAAGATAAAGGAGCGGGATGTGTCTCATCAGAATGCCAGGTTCTGGTCAGCAACCATGTTAGCCGTCAGGATTTTGCAGATGTTTAAGAAAATGACCCCTTCCTCTAGGCAAGGTGAAATGAATGCCCTATTTATAAACACCTGTCACATAGCCTATAATGAACAAAGCACAAGGACTTAAAAAAATCTAGATTTTCTCTTTCAGGCTTAATGGATCCACCACTGTTTTTTGGCTTATTGTTGCTACAGAGGTAGAATGATTAAAACAATTCTAGAGTGCGTAGCTATATTTACCTGACCTTATAGACTGTTGAAATGATGTCTAGTAAAGAAAAAGAAAACATGAGCTTCAAATAAAACTGGAAAATATTTTGAGAACAACTTTGTCTAATCAAAAAAAATTTTGTATTTTGTATGGTGCAGAATATCTTATGGCTCTCTGTAGTTTAGTTAGAGCTGCAGTCTTCCCAATACTCCACAAACCTTATAGAGACTAAATCAAAATCCACACAAGGTGAACTTGTAAAAAACAAATAAATCCTTGACAAAATACATTAGTAAGGCAACTGAATTTAAAACAATGAATACCGCTATCATAGATGCTTCTGTTAATGAATGATTTGCTAACAGATCATCAAACTGATATATTTTATCATGCAGAAATCTGGTTGAAGTAAGTAGAAAAAGTCAGCACAATCAAAGAATGCAATCAGTCAGAAGAAGAGATCTTGGTATAATTTGCAAATGCATACTTTTAGGCTGACAATGAAAAAGCTAAAAGTAAGAGGTGTCCATTAATTTAAAAGAATTTTACTTGGACAGAAATGATTAGTAACCTATAAAGCTCCATAAAACACAAACTCCTTAATAGTCTTGATAAATAGAGGGGAACCTGAAAACATTCAGGATTTTCTCAGCACTCAAAGATCTGTTGAACCATGTATAATAATAATAATAATAATAATAATAATAATAATAATAACAATAATAATAATAATAATAATAATAATAATAATAATAATGCAGTGCAGCAGCATTAGAAACATCTGGTCTGATCACTAAATCTTAATGAGTCTTTGATACACACTAGAGGTAGCCAGTGAGTTATATATATTCTATGCTTGGACAAATCATTTTCACCTAAAATATACACAATATACCTATATTAGATTCAATATATTTAGTCAAAATTGCATAAATATACATAGCTGTGCAGAGGAAATATTTGGTCAGATGAAACTATATAGTAAATACTATATATATATTATACTACAAACATGTCTTAAAACACAAAAAATTTAGATGAGTTACCTTTACCACTAGTACTACTGTTAGAAAATAAGGAGTTATAGAAAATGGCCGGCTGTGCTACATTTAAATATCGTTAGTGGTCAACATGTTGACTGGCATCCATGAGAGGGCAGCTTTAACAAACCAGGTCCCTTTCTGTAAAACCAGTTGCCAGTTTAGGTTAGATAACAGAAGCATTTTCTTGTCTGCAAAGGGAAGTAATGAGTTTCTTTCCTCCCTTTCACTTCCTCTGCATTTATACCAGCTTTAAATGGCATTGTGTCCTCCTGTTGTTCAAATAAACTGACCTATGATACATTGTAGCAAAAGGTCTCGAATTTGCAGTCCTGCAATGTTTAACAAAAACGTCTCTGTCAGTCTAAGTCTCAGTTCATTATAACTGAATAATTAAATTGGACCTCCCTGTGAGAACATGATACACATCATACACTCTGCCCACTGAAGTCCCTCCAAGCATTTACCATACTGAGACTGTTTGGCACATGCCGCTTGCTCTGAGACGAGCCAACATGGTGTCACTCTGCGACTTGAGTCTATTTATGATTATTTGGCAAATCAAAAAGTGTCACGAAATTAAGTACTTCATGCATATCTCATTGGTTTCTTCCTTCTACTGCACATTCACAAAAAGCTTTAGTGGTATAATCTTTGATATTCAGTTCATGGTCTGAATATTCTCTTTTAAGCTTTATCTCTCATTTCTATAAACGTACTTTAGACACAGGACATATTGTGTCTCAAAAGTGTTGAGTGTATTATTTCTGGTAGTTCTCTTTGCATATTTATTTGTGCATTTATAATTTACCTGAAGGAATTACATTGCATTTAGCCAGCCTTATTGACTGTACAACCAGCAGGTACCAATTTCTCTTATCTTAAAAATAAGTACTTACTACATTTTAAGCATGTTACTGCCCTCTACCTGAGGAGAGGCTGTACTGCATCTGTTCAATTATTTCCTGTAAACTTTGAGTTGTCTATATTCATAACTATTATAAATTTGTCACGTGGCCTTTTGTATTGTTGACATAAATTAATGAGAGAACAATACAATGAGCAGAGGAAAGCGGCTTAGTTACTGACAGCTTCTATAAGACATTCATACATGTTTTGTTTTAAATGTCGTTATAAATATGAAAATGTTAAATGGGATAATTCAGTTGTTTTTAATCACATTAACAGTAATTAAATTGTATTATAAGGACCTTCCAAGTTTTCACAGTATGCGTGACAAATCCTGGTTGCTTGCAAAAAATAATAATAAATGGGTTGAATATTAATACAGGCCAACATATCTGCTACAAATGATTATGCCCCAAAACTACTCTAAAGAGTTTGGTATTCAAATTTTCAATTTTTTAATATTTTACTTTGTAATTTATTTATTTTTTTTAAGCAAGCATTTAAATACAAATAATTAAATTATTTCCTCAAAGCTGCAAGGGAAGTTAATGTATAATGTATTGCTTTATTAAACTTAAACCCTTGTTTTGTATTGTCAAGAATGCCAAAAGTATTTAGATTTTTTAAATATGTTTCCACTTGACTGCCATCAGAAAACACTATAATCTGCAGTCTATGGTGTAATCTACTGTGCTTTGTAAAAAGACTGAAATCATTGTACAAGATGAGGTGTATTTTACACAATGTCAACACATTTCATGAACTGCTGGACATCCAGAGGCTGCAGTTTTATAGCTCAGTCACTTTCACTGGATTCACTGGAGCTGGAAGAGGAGGAAGAGGAGGAGGAGGATTCGTGTTTTCTTTTTTTCAGTCTCTTTTTGTGATGCTTTCCATGCTCTTTTTTGTTCTTTTTGCTTTTCTTCTTATGGCTTTGTTTCATTTTCTTTCTCCTCTGCTCTCCATCAGATGATGAGCTTGACCTGTGGTGCTTCTTTTTCTTTTTTGAAGTTTCAATTTCACTCGATGAAGAGTTAGATCTGGGAAGAAAAGAAAAAATAAGATTAGTGCAAATTGATAATACTGCAAAAAACCCAAATGCATCTGAAAATATCGAAACACCAGAACGCAAACTTCGACAGCAATGTTCTCCTAATCATCTCCAACTATTATTTAAATATTATCAGTAAAAAAAAACAACAAAAAAAAGAGTGCTTCAAGTGTCTTGACTCTGTTAAAGGTTATTTTGAATATATTAATGCACACAATAGATTATTTTTATATATAATGTGCACAAGTTGAGATTCACAGTGACATCAGAAAACTAATAATGCATATTAAAAAATGACCTTTTTCTTGACTTTCGGTCTTTGCTTCGTTTGTGCTTCCTTTTTCCATCATTGTCATCATCATCATGGGAACCTACTACACAAAATATTGGAGAGAAATAGTAAACACTTCACTGCCCAAACTATCAGCAGAACACAGACCCAGCGCTAAAGGGGGCCCCAGCGGGCAAAGATCACACATTCACAAATCAAGCCCTCTTTATTTTCATTTATATATTTTTAAATATTTTAATTTAAATAATTATTTTTTAGAATTGTATCATCATCATAAGCAGGATTAGTTCCTGTTAATGCTTCTTTGGCTCTGAGAAAACTTCTTTCTTGAAATATTTGAAAGTTGTGTGTGTATAAATTTAATCCTTGCGTGCATCTAATCACCAAATCTTGCAATAATGTAAAGAACATAAATTAAGTTATCTTGAAGTCACTGGCTTAGCTTAAGTGAAGTAGTAGTGGACTGATACGTTTGGACAATGGACATCAGAAAGAGTTTTGAATAATAACATGAAAAAAGGAACATGTATCAGGTGTCACGCTGCAAGAATCAACCACTTCCAGCAGTTTGGATGGTTTCGGTTACAAGACCAAGCAAGATAGAAACCAGAAGTGCATGTTTTCCGCCTTCTCCGTGGCTCTGGAAACATCGTCTGTAGGTGGACTAAAACCCAGTCCGACTCATCTTTACCAAGTGTAGTAAGACACAGTTGCATCCTTAGTATGTTAGGTTTTTGTCTGCTGCAGAAGTTTCTTTGATGTTTTACAGAGTTGAAGTTGCACAAAAAGAACCACAATCAGTTTAGTTGAGCTCTGAAAATAAACGGATGCAACGTATCAGTACAGGTTAACTACTGAGCGCTCCACCACAGTCAATCTTTGACTGGCTGTACAAGTTTCTTTACAAGTACGTCTGAACAGGTCTGAACGTAGCTGATAATATTGCTGTTTAGGTTTTTTGATGAACTGATCTTGGCCTCAGTCTGTCATTTAATTATAAAGTCTGATTATTAGTTGAGATTATTAAAATAATGTTATTCATTAAATAATGATCTAATTCATTTTAAAATCTGTTGTGTTACGGCTGATTTCAGCTGGATTTTAAGTGTCAGCAAACTGTTTTCTTGTTAAATGGTAGAGGAAAGTATTTCTTTTTAATTGTATTTCATACCCAATCTGCTTCTGTATGGGCCAAATATTGAATGATTAAACTGGAATTTGTCCTACTATAAATTTAAAGTTGACTTGATAAACGGGGCCTGCCCCGAGCAATCATTTGCCCAACCTGTTAATGTGTCCTGGCAGCACGTCACCTCATTTCAGGAGAACCACTGATTGCAGGTTAACATTAAAAGTAATGAACAACATTTGAGACAGTAATATTGCAACTGACCAAAATTGACAGTACTTAAATTCAGGCTCCAACTGACTTAGAGCCTTGAAATTTCATTTGTTTTGTTTTGTTTTTTTCCCATTTTTGTATTAATCAAAGTTTAATTATTTGCCTATAATCAACATGTTAGAATCTCTGTATTTTGACAAAAGGTGAGGAAGATGGAATTTGACCTTTACGATGCTGGCCACTTCGCCCCGGCTTCTCATTGTGCAGAGGAGCACAATGAGGAGGTAGGTCATCTTCGCTCTCCTCAGTGCTGGTGCTGCTTACATCCAAAACTATGTCTTTCTGGGGGTCAACTCTGACAAAATTCCGGCACTCAAACGTTAAATGACCCGCTGAGAAACAAGAGCAGGCATTAGTTATAATCAGCTCATATATATTTTATATACACATAGATATATTAATGTTGTATTCCAAACTTTGAGATCACCATATGGAAATATGAATTCAAGTCAGTCAAAAAAATGCACATACAAATAATAAATTCAAACATTCAGTAAATACTCCTCTTATTTTACTACTCATAACTATCATTTATTTGTCATTAGGAATTAATTGATGATGACAGCCTACTCTATGGATATATATTTACCACATTTAATAAAGATAAAGGAAGACAAGACAGAGGAAACGAACTTACGGTAACCACATTTCTTACACCCAGCTCTGATGTTGTCCTTATTGGGTCCTGTAAAAAATATCGAGATACAGACATTTAGAGTTGATAGCTGTAAAGTAACATACCTGGGTTTTTTTCTTCAAAATTTCAATAGATTTTGTAGATAACCACATTTACCAGTAGTGGCACGCTCTCATTCAAGTGAGAGTACGTATCTCTTAATATCAAACATTAAACAATGTCCCGAAGGCTTTGTTGTCACTGGTAGTAAAATTTCTGGTTTAAAACATGTACTGTGGACTGTATCTGCATGAATTAGTACTATTATTAATGCAGCAACATAGTAGACATTCGTAAGAAATATATTGTATTGTTTATTATTGTTTGATAAAAAGAAAATGTTGAGATTGCGTTATCGTTAAGGTTAGCACCACTTAGCCTAACTATAATAGTATTGAACTAACTTTTATTAGATTATATTAACAATAAACCAGAATTTATTTAAATTAAACACACACCTGGTACAGCCATTACAATTAAGGCAATAAATCCAAAGAAGTACAAAAATGATTAGTTGCTTTCGCGCGAAGCGATGTATATCAGTCCACCAACAAAATAATGTCGACCAGAAACGTTTGATCTAGAAACTACGGTTCCTCTGTCTCTTATTTTCCGCATTCACCAGCGGTTGGAAAACTACATTTGCGGCACATTACTGCCACCAGCTGGACGGATGTCCGAAACATTTTACTGCACTCAACTTGATTTGATCTCAATTTTTAGCAACATTAATAAATAACAACTTAAAAAATCATTTCAACACCCCCACCCAAAACAAAACAAACAAACAAAAAAAACAACTTGAATATTACATCTTGTCGAACCTGAAAAGACATCTGTGAGACACTGTTGTATGGACTTACACTATGTGTCTCTTTTTTCTTTATAAGAGTTTAAGAAACCACACATTAATATATGAAGTGTATGCCAAAAGAGCTTAAGTCATCATATAGCATCTCTTTCAATTCAACAAATCATTCTACTTTGTTTAATCAGGTATTTTTAGTAATATTATCACCATTAGCCTACTCATTGCTTTCCCACTAAAACCAGTTGTGGTTTTTGTTAGGGGTTAATTGAAGGCAGCCAAAGTTACACTGGGAAATGGAAAATGTTGACAGATGCGAGGCCCCCAGACAAGCTGTCAACATCATGTCTGTGGCTGTGACACACACTGAAAAACACACATACGCACACAACCTAAATCTTGAGCTTCTGATGATGTCACGTCTCGGCAACTGCCGGAATAAATCCAGCCACTCACATTATCTGTGTAAAAAACTGAATTTCTTAGTGCTGTTTTAACCAGAAGATTCATCACAATACGCTTCACAGGTTTAAAGATCAAGTCCGCCAGAGAACTTTGATCTGTTACAACTCACCCTAACCTTATCTTCTGTTTTTTCCATTACCTCAGAGGCACATGACTTTACACGTTTAATTTTCCAGTACCTGGACATTTGAAGATTTTGTATTTATTTATTTAATTTTTTTTTCAGAAAACAGGTTATTCAGTCAGCCTTAATATCCTTTTATGTCCTAACTTGTCTTCTCTAGATATAGGAGAGAGGCATTCATATTTTATTTATTTATTTTATCTAGTACCTTTATATTGCTTTGAAATTAAATGCATTATTTTAATGATGCATGTGTTTTTGTTACATTTGTGGTCAATATATTGGACATGAAGCAAATCCTTTTTTAAAACTTTTTTTTCAGAATAACGGGACTCTTCTGAGTTTAACTTTCAGAGTATCAATCCTAAATAAAACATACATGGGGTTAAAAAAATAAAATAAATTACTTGAGCCATTCGTATCTGTACACATTTTTAATAAGTTTATTACACGAAGCTTTAACATGATTCAAATGAACATTTTTAATTTCTGATGGTTTACTACTTCAGTAGAGAGACTAAAGCAAAGCCTATTAGTGAGGAACATGCACGTGTTGGTAGAGACTTGTTGTGGAAGAAGGGAACAATATATTCACTTCCAGTCACTGGAGATTGCAAAAGCACATTGCAAGACGCAAGTAAGAAGTAATTTTAATAGTGTGGATGAGGCTAAGATCTAAAACTACTTCTCTAGTATTGACAACAAAGTCAGAAAAGAAACTTAATCAGCAAATGACACAATAAAATAGATAACTCCTGCAGTCATAGACTAGGATGGGAAGGACTCAGAACACACATTCACCATACAGAATTTAAAACACATTTCTCAATGGCTCATGCGTCGCCCGTCGTATAACGGGTGCATGTGCGCCACTTTACGGCTGCACCACGGTTTTGTTCAGACCTACGTCGCGCGGCCATTTTTACCGGGAGTGTGTCAGGTGTGGAGCGCGCAGTCCACCTAGCAGGATCTGCCAGATCACAAAATCACAGGAGAAGTGGAGAATTTTGTGGTTCTCCACTTCCAGGATAAACGTCTCATTGTCTATGATGACAAAAAAACAAAACACCGAGACCTCCTGACCGGTTAAACAGGTAATGTTATCATGGTTCAGCAGCGCAAATATGCATGGGGCTTTTATTTTGAAAAATACTAGAAACTGATTTCTGATTTCCTGTCTGCCCCAAGTGGCAACCTCCGGCGTAAAATATGAAACCTATGTAGAAGTGCAAAAATTGCAGTACACCCATCATCCGCTAGGGGCTGGCTCCAAAACCGAGCCGATCCCCATAGACTCCGATGTTAAAAAGGCCAACTTTACAGGAGAAATAAACATGTTTAAAGCCTGGTAAAATAATCTATTTTAGGATTGATAGGCCAGGTTTACCTTCATGACAACTGTGAGGGTGGTGAATTTTTTTCTAACTCATCCATTTGGATGTTATTTAATCTTAAAATTTGGCATAATTAGGGGCGTGTCCTTTGACAAGATTGACAAGAAGGCAGAGTGTAGCACAAATGCGGTTTTTAGCTGGCTAAAACAAAAAAAGCTGTTTAAAAAAGCCTTAGCTTTAGCCCACCTACCTTTGTTAGCTCATGTTAGATCCGAGTTGGCTCAGTTAGCTCTTAGCTACAGGCAGCTTAAAGTTTGATAGACATAAATCATCCACCCCCACGCTCACAGGCCCCCTCTCAGCTCCGCCACTTTCCCCCATTTTTGTATTATAGTGCAGAAGTGACACTGCCAAGATGGTGATAGCATGAACGCCCAACGAGCTTCACTTTTGCTATTCAGAATTCTTCAGGTGATGTCACGGATGCTCCTTACATCTTTTATACACAGTCTATGGTCTGCCCTTATCTGAACTGCGGAAATTGACGCATTCTCGGTGTGTGGAGTGTCAAAAACCAAGTGACCTAGTCACTTCAAACCAGAGCTGAATTAAAGCAGATGATCATCCAAACAAGACACAACTCTTCCTGATTATCTTAAAGCTGAGTCACAGTCAAGTGATTGATCACTTTTTGGAAAAATAAGCAGTATGTTTTAATGCTCAAAAATTAAACAAACTGTTCAGAATGAATCGAACTATCACCCTGTAAACTAGTTAATAACCATTACTGTGGAATGTGCATGAAGAGAGTTCTGACTTGCCATTGTTTGTTATGACTTTTATGCTTTTGCTGCCATGTTGAAAGTGTTCATATTTGTTAAAAAATATGTTCTTACACTCATTAATATCTCAATTAGTATTGTTGGTAGGAATGTGGCAGTGGCACGGTGCAGTATGTGTATGTGTGTGTGTGGGAGACGGGGGATACGTGGTAGGGGGCCTGTGCCCCAGTAGAGCTTTATGCCTAGCAACGCCCCTGTTCACTGGTCTGTCTGCCCCAACACATCAGAAGTAATGCATCCTGTCACTCTGAGAGGGATCAGAGACCCTGCTGGTTATTATTCACTGTTATCTTACATTCACTTTTACACAATTAATCTCAAACATGTATTTCAGATGTTCTTCTCTAAAAGTTTATATTTCTTCAAATAAAGAGACTAACTCTTTTCATTTATAGTCAGCCTCTCATTAGCTTAATAAAAACTTGTTTAACTTACATGTTATGTGTTATATGTATACAGAGTGTTGTTAAGTATTCAGGTATGTTGATTTTAATTGTTAAATACTAGTCACTACTATAGTACGTACACCTCTTGATAAGTATTATCAAGAAAAACTAAAAGGATT
Source organism: Rhadinocentrus ornatus (assembly GCA_037177495.1). Taxonomy (NCBI): domain Eukaryota; kingdom Metazoa; phylum Chordata; class Actinopteri; order Atheriniformes; family Melanotaeniidae; genus Rhadinocentrus; species Rhadinocentrus ornatus. The sequence continues at coordinate 13,361,453 of JBAMHW010000016.1, read as the reverse complement.
ATACAGATATTTTAACATGATTAGATAAAAAAAAAGAAGAAGAAGAAGAAGAAAAAAAAAAGAAAACACAACCAATATTACTCTGATCTGAAGGTAACTATATTGAACCCCATGTTGCCTCTGATGTATGGTGTATGAATGGTGTGGTCAATAAGACTAGAAAAGCTTTTATATAAGTACAGGTCATTTATGATATCTTAAAATTTGTCCAAATTTCTATTTTGGATATTTCTCTTTTATCCTCATCAGATGTGTTTTAATATAGTGTGTCTTCCATTTCTTGTTCTCAGCTACCCAATAAAAAAAGACAAAGTGATGTGATTCTATATACAGCATTACCGAAACATTTTTTAAAATTTCTTTAACTTCACTTTAAAAAGAAAAAATTTGTTTCTAATGAATCTAAATAAACACAAGTTTTGGCAACTTGTTTATGAGCATAGTTGAAAGATTTCTGGAATAATCTGCACAGTATAGAACACTGTTCAATGAATTCAGTTTGCAGTGGATTTTTGCTTCTCTAGCAAGTATTCAGATTCATTATTCACATTTTTGTGACACACACAAGTCAAAGACACAGTGGTTGTCTGGTGGTTCTTTGAACCCTTTCTCTCCAGCCAGAATGTTATTGTCTGCCAGTTTTATGTAACTCAAACAAATGTCTAGAGAGCTGAGGTTAGGGCAATGGAGTGATTAAAAAAAGGGACTTTCTTGCACTGAGATAATATGAAATATGGGCCCCTTTGATATATTGTCTGCAAGGCTTTATGTGGGTAAAATAACAGTTCAAACTATCTATAAAGAATATTTGCATACAAACATTAACTCATAAAAGCATCTTTAAGGGGTTGAACAGAAACTTAACAACTAATGCAGTTCATCCTGCTAGAAAAAATTAACATTGATGTGTAAAATATCACAGCAACCCATCCAGTGGTTGCTGGCACTTCAATTTAAAACCACAAATATAAACTTAGTTGCTTTTATCTGCTTTGGTTAGACATTAAATGTTATTGGTTCCAACTCAAACTAAATTCTAAGATTTTAAAGAGCAAATATTGGGAGATAAAAAAACATTTTATTCCAAATGTTCTTCTTTTTCCATTAAAATCGTGCTCTGTAATGTAAGATACAGTAGTAGCTCCCTGAGTCAAGGTGATGGAGTGATAGTGAAACTGATATTTTCATCAACAGTATTTTGATGGCACACACAATGGCAACTGAACAAAGGCAAAAGGTTAGTGTTGGGGCGTTTACATGACACTGATGAAGAGAGTGAAAAACCTTTGAATTACAACTTATCAACAATAGTTTCTACAGTTTTCTGGGTGGTCCAATGTGGCTTCAATGAAATGTCAGCCACATGCCTTACTGGTAATCCATGAGGAAGTATGTGAACTAAATGGCCTGTTTGTAAATGTAAATGAAGGGGTCTGTAGCTGAATGAAGCAATATATCCATCTTCGAGCAGTTCTAGTAGAAACACGCTCTATCTGGTCAGCACCTGGAGGACACTGAGGACGCTGCAGAGAATGTTTTTGGACACAGGCTTTGCTAGGAAAATAAACCTGAATCTGACCTCAAGCGCCAGTCGCTGAGTCCCCTGACCTCATTACCTGACACAGTGTTCCTCCCGTAAGCACAGGCAACATGCTTGGGTGGCCATGTTGGAAAAGGGAACACTTTGTGGTTTCCTTTCAAAAGGAAAAAGAAAAACAGTGAGAAAGAAGAGCAATAACCTGAATTTATCTTTTTTCCACACTCTGACTGGACTCAGGGAAGTGGCATTTATCTTCGTGGCCTCCATTTACTTACCATTAAGCTTAACAAAAAGAGATTTTTAATTTTCTTTCACATTGTCTTTCACTAATGGTTTCTTCCTGCCTTGCCCAAGGTCTTGCCATATGAGAAAAATAGCAGGAATATTGATAAGTTTGGGATGAAACCTCTGTATATGAACAGAGCCCACATCCTTTCCTCCCTCCCAACTCTCTTGCTCTTCCTCCCTGAATGTGTCTGTGCATGTGCAATGCTTCTCAAAGGAAAGGTCTTTGATGTGGAGGAGATCTAGGGTAAGCTGAGTGCTTAGATAATGGGAAGCAAGGAATGTGAGGCAGGTAAACCACAGCTGTGTATTGATTACAACTCTTCTCTCACCATCCTGAATATGAATGCACATTTCTGAATTTCTTCAGGTTCTGTGCATGATCCTGCACCTTGTTTATTTCTGTGCCTTCCTTAAACCCTTTTGGTCCCACTTTGACTCATCTGAAACAATTCAGACATTTCCTGCAGTCAACTACAAAGCCTGAACTTATGTGAGCTGCTGACAGACATATGTCCTCAAAGGATAGGGAGAAAAAACACTTTCACTCACTCAAAGAGAAAAAAGGATGGGCATTGTGGAGAGGGAAATAGGCCCACTTTCTGATTTGATGGATATTTCTGACGCAAACTCGTAAAAGGTGATTGTGTTTCCACATACTCCGTTGCCTCTCTCTCAAACACAAGATCCAAACCAAGGCTAATAGTGGTGGGAAGCAAATAATGTTTTTGTACACCTCCAGTTTTTCTATTACTTTTCTGGACGCCTTGGGGGTGAGAAAGTTTGCCAGCCATCGTTGCAGAACGAGTTATGAGAGGCAGATTGTATTCATTTGGTATTTGGAGAAAAGCAGAAGAGAAAGAGCTTTAAAAGGAGGAAAATGAGTAGAATTATTACAGTGGTGGGAAAAGAGAAATAAACCTGAGATTTTAAGGCTTGGAAGCATGATGAAACTATTTATAATCATTCTTCTCTTCAGTGAATGTGGCTGCGCAGGTGAGTCAAAATTTTGTATTTGAGGTGTTGCTAGGACAGTAAAAACAAAGACAAGGTTAGCGAACCAATGAGCGAAGATTTGATGTGGTTACCAAAAAGCACATGAAAGCATTTTTTTAATGACATGATGTCAAATGCAATATATTCTCCAATGCACACAGTAAAAGTGGAGCTACGCGTCTAAAAATGGGTTTACTGCAATTTATGTTTTTTCTATGTTATGACATGTTGGTCTGAGAACAGACATGACACAACTGTAATACATCACAGAGTGCCAGCCATGTTTGTACACACACACAGACACAAGCACCAGTAGTTGTCTTCATTAAGACATGGCATGGCCTTCAATTCATTGTGGACAAAGTAACCTAAATATTAAACTTAGCATTTGAGAAATACCGTACTTCAAACTCTAATTAGGAGCCCAGAAACAACTATTGATCTAATTTTACAGGCCGCTGATTTTAGTGAGGTGGGTAGGACCAGACAAGATTATGGGTCACACAAAGGGTTTGTCTGATGGAGACTTTACTTGATATACCTTTATCAGAACAAACCTGTTTGCTCACTGAATCACACACACAAGTCTTTTTTGAAAGTAGTTTCATGAAATATTCATTTTCCTTCCTTTTGGAACGTGTGCTATTTCAGGCTTTTAATTTGCAGAATGCCTTCTTTTTTCCTGCACTGCAAACTGTTACTTGCTTTTTAATGTGAAACAACCTCCTTAACTAATTTTCCTCTAATGAAGCTCACCTGGGACACTAATTATCAAACCAGTCTGAGGTTCAAGCCTAGTTTTTATCCTTGTTGGGTAACATTCATTAAAAATTAATAGATTACTGTACTTTTATAGCTTGTGACGATCTAACATTACTTGCTTAGAAGAGTAGCTCTGATTACTTTTGAGTCACCAAATATGAACAACCTGCAATTTCTGGTGCACTTTGGTTATATTGACAGAGGAAAGAACAACAATTAACACAACAAACACTTTGCTCTACTAATACCACATGTAGCCATACATTTAGATTACATTTAGTGCAGATTACTTTAGTCTTTATTGCATACTTTATTCATCACACACACATAAAGCAAAACAAATTCAAAATAACACCAAAATGATGCTCTTTTGCTAGTCGAGTGACCTGCTTATCTGAGCTGATGTGTACAGAATTAACCCTCCACTGAGCTGTCTTTCTTTCTTTCTTTCTTTCTTTCTTTCTTTCTCTTTCTTTCTTTCTTTCTTTCTTTCTTTATTTCTTTCTTTCTTTCTTTCTTTCTTTCTTTCTTTCTTTCTTTCTTTCTTTCTTTCTTTCTTTCTTTCTTTCTT
>JBAMHW010000016.1:13324381-13347017 GCA_037177495.1 Rhadinocentrus ornatus | reverse complement strand
CCCTTGGTTTTCAGTTTTCTTTGTCAGATCCTTGTTGGTGTTTGGTTTACTCCCTGTTGTGTGTGGATCCTTGTCCTCAGTTAAGCATAAACCTTGTCATGCGCACCATTTTGCCTCCTGCCTGCTACTGCCTGCATTTGGGTCCTCACCACCACCCGCCACACATGACAAAAAGAGATTGGGGAATTTTGTTAGAATGAACACTAGCTGAAAATGCTGACATAGACTCATTAACAGTGAACAGAGATTTGTTATAAGTATTCTAAGCAATCATAATCCCTAAATTATTGTGACGTGCATGTGAATGAGAAACTGAGTAAATATTTAGTGTTTGGCATCTTTGTCTCAACCTACAATCAAGACAGAGTTTACACATTATTTATTGGCAATATACATAGCATTTTCAAGTTGACTCAACCTGGTAGATCTGTTGCCTGAGTGAAATATCATCTCTTCATTACATCACCAAGTTATGTCAGTGTCAGTGTCCCTTTTGGTGTTGAGGGGTAATAGGGAAAGATGCTGAAGGTATTGATTGGATAACATAGTCAAATTTTGTACTTTTTAAAATAATAGATTTTTAGTTTTTGATATATATATATATATATATATATATAATGTATATGTGTGTGTGTGTGTCTGTTTATCTGGTGTCCTGTCTTTAATAATATTTGTGTAATTTCTCCACAGACCTACAGTGTGGATAAGCAGGTAGCAGACAGTGCCAGCACAGCTACAGCCTATCACTGCGGGGTGAAAGCCAATGCTAAGACCATAGGACTCAGTGCTAACGCAGTGGCCTATGAGTGCAACACCACTTTTGGCAATGAGGTCTATTCAGTGCTCCGACGTGCTAAGGCACAAGGTAAAAAGGGTAGATGACTGTTGTAATCTGTAATGAAAAGGGCAAGCAGTTGAGAATGCATTCCTATCTCAAGATACACAGTAGATTATCATGTGTGTTGTAAATGTTTGATAAGCAAGCTTATTGACAGTCAACAGTTATGGTTCAATGTTCAAAATATATGATTTAAAGACCTTCCCTTACTTTTTGGCAAATTCCCAAAAATTAGATTTGTGTACAGCCTCCCGAGGGACAAATCTCATTTTGGGGAATTTGCCAAAAAGTAAGGGAAGGTCTTAGTGGGAGGTGCTTTAAATCATATTTTCTCATTATGTCACATGGTAAGGTAACATTGTAAACAGTTGTGAAAAAAGTAAAAAATGGGGGATTTGCTTTGTGTGTGTGTGTGTGTTTATAATTATAGAACAAGTCTAGTTATGGCTTATTGTGAGAACATAGTCTAGCAATCAATGTATTAAGGAGAATGGCGTCAAGGATGAACTGATCTTTGATGGAGCCGCAAAGTCTACATGGAGGAGAAGTGAGATAAAAAAAACATAGAACTTCAAGATGGGAGACATTTCTGTCAAAACAAGATATTTTAGGGAATGTTCGGGAGTATATCTCACTAATTTTAACCAACGTCCTAAACCAAAAAAGGTAAAAGTGGAAAGAATTTGTTCTTTAGCTAATTTAGTTTATTCAAGTATTTTATTCAGAAACTCTGGAGGCTGAATTTTAAATCACTGTTTTAAAACAACTTATTCACACCAAATTTATTAAATTAGCTGCCCTGGTTCTAATTCAAGTGTTTCTTTGTTGTTTAGGTAAATCAGTCGGCATAGTGACCACCACCCGTGTCCAGCACGCCTCCCCAGCTGCTGCTTACGCCCATTCAGTCAGCCGCAGCTGGTACAGCGATTCAGATCTTCCCTCCAGTGCTCACCGACACGGTTGTGTTGATATTGCCACCCAGCTGGTCACCAACTTTGACATTGATGTAAGGAAACTAGTCTTTTTTGACACTTTTCTAAACAAAGTCTGAGATTAATCAATTCCTTTGACATGTAAAGAAAGCTCTTATATCTCTAATAAGACATTGTGAAAACAAAGCTTATCTATAGCAATGTGTCCTTTTTATGGTTTTCTTTTCATACTGATAAAGAGTGTATTAATGAGTTACTCAACAGAAAGCAGTTCATTAGTAAATGACTCATTTATTTTTCAAAGTGCATTGCATGTTCAGGGACACTGATGACAGCTTCAGCAGAATGGTATCTGTTTTAAACCACACTCAATTTTTTTTTTTTTTTTTTTTGTCACGTGGATACCGTTGATAGCTGTATTCCAGTAATTCAAGCTCACTGCAGTGTGAGAAACATTATTTGTCCAAATATAGTTGAATCTCACTGTTATAACACATGACCTCATAAGTCACACGTGCTAAGTTCATACATATACACGTGTACTGTGATACAACCATTTGGATTGCATCACCCATGACTTTCTTACAATCAAATCTTGTATTTAAAGGCTATGAATACACTCTGGACTCCAAGTTATTTTCCAGGATGCAGTTTGCACCATTTTACCGTGCGGACAGTACGCAAGAGGGTTTTCGAAGCTGCTGATTTTAAGGTGCATGTGCACCTTTCATCCACATGCAAGCCCAGACTTCGACACTGAATGTAGGCCTGTAGGAATATGCCTTTTTCTGAAGATTTTATGGCTGCAGGCTGAAGATTTTCACTTATTCCAACTGTAAGACTCATTGATGAACTTGAAAACTGGGATTTCTTTGATTTGTGACATTATATTGTGCACCACTGTCTTTTGTGTTAACATGGCCCAGGGGACCTAGACAACCTAACCTTTGTAATGGGGCTTTTTGCATTTGCACCTAAACGCACTGTAGCTCATCAGCTATATTGAGGAATGGAGGTATCAGGAATTGTTATGGTACATAAAACCTGTTTAGGACCAGATGCCATCTGACCTTGAGTAAGTGAGACAACTGTGTGAACAAGATGGTTTTAGGTTGAAGACTAGTCCCATGCTGAAGTGCAGGAAACTGTTCTGATATCAACTGTCTGCCTTGCACCATACAACTTGCTTTAGTTGTGTTTGTGTAAATCCATATTGACATAACAGAAGAAGAACCTTGTTCCTGAAATTACCCATGCTTGTCGTGTATATTTAGTTTAAACAACCAGGCACGGAATAAGTTGCAAGATTTCTAACAGTGCAAAGATAGAGCAGCACCATTCTACACAATGACTATATTCTGTTTGTTGTTTTTAAGGTGATTCTGGGAGGAGGCAGAATGTACATGACACCAAAAGGCACCCCAGATCCTGAGTACCCTACCTCTAACTCTCGCAAGGGGGACCGTAAAGACAGGAAAAACCTCATTGATGTGTGGTTAAAGGCCAAACCGGTAAAGTTATTATGATTAATCTAAGATGTTTTTAACTCAATGTTTTATGTTTTTTTGTTTTTTTTAAATGTTGCTACTGCTGACAGATCTGACACTGGTTTGCATTTCAGAACAAGAAATCACACTATGTTTGGCACAGAAAAGAGTTTAATGAAATAAATGTTAAAAACACAGACCGTCTCATGGGTACGTTTACACTTGTTTTTATGCAGACATCCAGTTTACAGCATTGTTTGAACTCTATCTCAACTACTGTTGTTTGTTCTTTATGTATACACTTAATAATGTATATTTATTTAAGTTATAAAAGGGTTTAGAAACAATTTTAGTCAAGTTAGCTCATCTTTCATCTTTCAGCCATGTAAAAAAGTCATGATGGGGCCCTTTAAATTTACTGTTGACTGATATCAACCCATACTTCAGCAATAAAGACTTAAAGGTGTGTTCCTTGGTGTGATGCATATGACTGTAATATAGATTATCGTTATCTTTACTATCTTTAAGCGCACTGATATGTAGCTTTCACGTTCGTACTCTTACATTAACCTTAAAGTTTTTTCAATCTTTTTCTCTCCATCTTAAAATTGATCATGTAGCTTAACATTTCTGTCTACAGCTGCATCATTTTTTCATGCCAATACCTGATATTTCACATCCTTGTTGTCGGTGGTTCCAGGTCTTTTTGAGCCTAAGGACATGAGATTCGAGGTTTTCCGGAATAGCACCCGTGATCCATCTATTGTAGAAATGACAGAAAAGGCCATTCAAATCCTAAAAAAAAATCCAAAAGGATACTTTCTGTTCGTGGAAGATAAGTACCATATGATAATCATATTATATGAAATTACAACAAACATATTATAAGTAGCCATGCAGGGGAAAATATATTCTCTACTCAATCATATTCAAAAGACAGCAATGATGTTTTAAAACCATACAATCTTTAACAACTTAAAAAAAAAAAAAAAAAAAGTTATGTACCTAATATTCTTGACCCTGTCTAAATCCCTTTTCTGTTATGCTGCATTACGAGGAAGAATTGATCATGGTCACCATGATGGCATTGCCAAACTGGCACTGACAGAAGCTGTGATGTTTGACAGCGCCATTCAACGTGCAGCACAGCTCACCAAAGAATCTGACACACTGACTGTGGTCACTGCTGACCACTCTCATGTCTTCACATTTGGTGGTAACACGCCTCGAGGGAATCCCATCTTTGGTATGATTCAAAACACTTTTATGCAGTCCAGATTAAGAATTGCATGAAAATGAAAACTATTATTATAATATGGTGAGATAAATTAATAATATTTGATTTAAGTGGAAAAATGTGGAAATGTGAAATATTATATAGAACTAATAACTCGTTTTCTGTAAGTCATATATGTGATTGCATAATATGTAAGATTGTGACTGTAAAACATAAAGTTACACTTCTTGTGTCAAAATACATGCAATTTTCTCCTTATTTTGCTTCTATGTAAAAATATTCCACATGTTCTTTACTATTCATATTCACCCAGGTCTGGCACCAAAAAAAGCTGATGATAAAATGCCTTTCACTAGCATTCTTTACGCCAATGGTCCTGGTTATGTGCACGTAAATGGAACCAGAGGGAACATCACACTTGTAGATTATTGTGAGTACAAACTAATACTGACGCATACCTGTGCTTTTCTAACCAAAGATGAAACGCAGAACCCACTGTGTTCATGTTACTGTATTTTAAAAAAAAGTTGTTTGCCTTTTTCTGTGGAATATTGGACTGCAGTGATCCAGTTTCCCTTCCTCTTGTTCTGCACCATTCACCTTAATCATTCCATGACTGTGTATATCTGAAGGTGGACATACCTCTACCCTTGAAGTATACTATGACTTAATATAATAAAAAAAAAAAGTTTTTTTTCAGGGTCTGGCCTTATTTCTTAAATAAGACACTCAACCCATTTCGAACCTTTATGGATTTCTTTTTAAAACGTGTCCATCTGGATACTTATAGACCACTGCAAAAAGCTGGCAACTGTGCTCAGATGAAGGCTATTAAGCCAAAATATTAATGCAACATTAGCAAATTAGAGGTGCAAGAAAGTAAAGCCTTTCAAGATACTTTAGCAACAATCTGCACATTATGAAATAAATAACCTTTATCTGGATCATGCAAAAGATTGCAATATTTTTATCTTAATAATTTGAAAATACTTTACTTTCTGTACAGTATTAATTTGCTTGACCTTGAGAGCCAAAGACAAGGTCTTGAAAATTGTCCTGGATTTTGAAAATGCTGTAAATAAGTTTAATTAGGTAAATTACAGAAGATTTGCAAAACACGTTCCTATGAGCCAAATGTCAAGAAAAAACATCTATGAAGTGAACAGGTGTAAGTAAAGTCTCTCATACCAGCAATGCTAAAAAGTACTAAAAGCCAAGGTGGCAAAGTCATGACTCATGATGCTCCATTTCAACAATCTTCAGCTCTTTCCTGAAATTCTTCACTTGGTTAAAGGTGATGAGGTAACAGTGGTCTAGTGGTAAAAGTTATTCTGAATTGACAAGATGAAGGTTAATTTATAGTTTTTGACACTACACTTTTAATGTATCTCTATAGATGATGAGGAGTACATGCAGCAGGCTGCTGTTCCACTGGATGCTGAGACACATGGAGGAGAGGATGTTGTCATCTACGCCAAAGGCCCAATGGCTCATCTGTTTCATGGGGTGAAAGAACAAAACTATGTGGCACATGTCATGGCCTATGCTGCCTGTTTGGAGCCGTACTCGAACTGCCCACCTCACCCTACCCATGCTCACAGTCGTTCATCAGCTGGATGTGTGAGCAAACATTTAAGCCACCTGATTGTCTTGCTAGGCTTCCTGTGGCTGATCAGATGACCCACACACACACACACAACGCCACTCATTTATACAGTTACTTTGCATGCAGTATACAGACTATGCACAAAACATTCACATACTTTGTGTGAACACAGGCTGGCAAATCAAAAGGCAGGGAAATAAAACAGTACTGTATTATGTAATGCTCACACATCCCAGTATTTACCCACACACATTTGTATTCTACCATGCTCTTCTCAGGTGCATTCTAATAAAAAAAAATCACAAGTACTGATGACCATGGCAAATGGAAATACATTTTTTCATTTGAACTGCTAACTTCCACCAAGCATCATTTCATCACTTAGCCAGTGATGACCCCCTGCCTCTGACACACACACACGCACCCTGACATCATCCCGCTGTTTTTTTACAAGCACTGCTCACATCAGATGCCATACATGTGCATGTTTTGACAATTTGATAAGTACATATTAATCAGCATTTTCACAGACTAATTTAAGCGAGGGCCGAGGGCTCACTGTCAAGCCTTTGCACACTTTAGACAGACAATTGTCACTGTACAAAGAAATGCCAAGCTGCAACATTAAAAGTAAATATATGAGTTCATGAACTGATATGCCTCAATTTTTCAGGAATAATATGTAGCTTTTTTTTAAATTTTGTATTTTAACATAATTGTACATGTTTTCTGTTGCAACACATAAAATCTACCTGGTTGGAAATAAATGTTTTTTACAAGCAAATGTAAGTAAGATGATTTTTACATTTTTTTTCTTTGTTTGCTTTTTTTTCCTGCTTATGTATAAGCATTAACAAATCTCCTGTTCTTGATTGAGTCATTTCTATTCATTTTACAGTTTTCTTGAGACGCTAGCCTAGTTTCTCATCAGATTAAAATAAAAAGGTTTTTTACTTGGGCTTGTTTACATCTATTCAAAGAAATACTTAGAATGACAGTTTTGCCAAATGTATGCATTTCAAGCCAAGCATTTAGTCTCTCATTTTAAAGCAAAGTCTAACTTTAGTAAGCTCATGATAATGATAAATCATAGACTGACTTTGTTCAAAGCAAAACCACAATTCCAAAAAGGTTGGGGTGCTAAACCAGAATATAATTATGTGTAAATCTCATTAAACCAATATTTTCTTACAATAATCATTATGTATCATATTGAATTTGAGAAATTACATTATTTTAATTAAGAATATTAGCTCATCTTAAATGTGATAGCAGCAACACATCCAAAAGAAAGTAAGGAAGAGATAAGTTGAAGGCTGCATAAGTAAGCTGTACTACAGAGAAAACACTGAAGAAACATGTTGCAGATAAATGTTAATTGGTAAAAGGTTACCTTAATTTGACGTTTCCTAAACCTTTGAATAGTTTTGTCAAACTGTTCAATGTGTGTGTAAATACATCTTATCAAGTCACAAGTGAACATGTTGAAATCTCACCAGACATGTAGATAATGACGTCTATGATCAAAACAATATCTATTACCCTTACCACGCCACCAAGCCTAAATTAACCACTCAGATTTAGTTTTAATCATATGTAAGATAATACTTTACATCATAGATACGCATTCACTGTCACTGTCAGTAGCACTGTACCAAGATTGCAGCTCGGTTGGCACGCCTCTTATCTGATGAAGTGGCGTCTATGTATGCAGTGTATGTTTATGGTGACCTGCCATAACACAATTTTATAAAGCTTAGCCACTTTCATTGCAGGTGCAGCACATTCACCAATGATCACAGCTAATTGTTCCAAAAATAACTAGGACTAAGAAAACTAAGATGATGGGCCATCATACAAAAATTCTCGACTTCTTTTTTTTTTTTTTTTCAATAAATATAAAATGGGAGAAGCAAATTAGATGGTGGGTATCTGTAACTTACTGCAGATAAGGCAGGGTTGTTTCCAAATTGTCATTGTTGTCTGGAGATGGGTGAGGAGATATGGGGCAGAAACTCACAGGATTCAGGTTTGTGATAAATAAAGGAAATTTAAATAAGAAAAGTAAAGCTGTAGACAGACGCCCAATGTTAAATAGACAAAAATAAAAAATCCAAGCAGTAAAACAAGATGGGCAGGACTGGACTGGGTGGGAGAGTGATCAGTATCAGGATAATGAGTGTCTGGCAGTGAGCAGATACTTGGCAATGTGATGAAGAAAGTGGAGGCAGGTGAAGGGATGGGGGGTAGTTGGAAAGGGGCTGGACTGAGAGAAGGCCAACTGGAGAAATAGCATAAAAAAGCAAAGGACAAAAACTGTAATACAAATGTGAATTTCCCAAGTGAATATGACTTTTACTATTATATTTTAAGATGATATAAAATGTTACGTTTTAATAAGTCCAAATGCTGACATTAAGATAAAAAAAGTTATTATTTTGTTTGGTAAAGAAGTCAGGAGTGCTTAGTTGTTTAAAAATGTGTTGAGTACAAAAAAATAAATAAGATAAACTAAACAAACTAAAATGTGATTAAATTGAATCATAAAAGCATTTCAATTATATTTGTTGCATCAATGAGCTACTATTAATGTATTGCACAAAAGGCTTAAGTAATAACCTTGAAGGCCATATCTTAAGATTAAAAAACTGCTGTTGTAATAATATATTGAATTTTTTACTTGCTAGCAAATTTTCTATTTACATTGTAGTGACAGTTATACCAGCTTGGTTACTATTTAGAAAATGTAAGGCCTGGATATCAGAAAGAGTCAGCTTACTGCCTCCTATATGTGTTTGTGTGCGTGTGTGTTACATATAATCTTGTTCTAACATTACAAGGTTTCACCATGTGCTCTTTGCTCCTTGGCTGCAGTTATAAAGGCACCTCAGTGAGTAGACAAGCACATTCATGTATATTCCCATATAGTCAACACCATGGCCAAGACACATAACTTCCTTTTTACTGGATTATTGATTTTCATCTCAGTGCAGTGGACTCTGTGCATTTTAGGTAAGAAACTGCTACACATTGCTGGTGTAAATTATACGTTGAAACTAAAATACTGCTTTCAGATAATACCTAGATTTCAAGAACATTGCAAACATTCACAGACACCTAAAACCTGCATGGGAAAGAAAATATTATTAATCCATTTTTGAAGAACTGGAAAGGATAGACCTGAAATATTCACAAACTGAAAAAACTAATCCATATCTTACTTTCTTATCATTATAATTTTTGTAAAACATTACACACCTTGATAAAATATTTTTTTAATAAAAAATAAACACATTTTAACCTATTTTGTAATTAGTTTTTATAACTTATTTCTATTTTTATTCTCTTACCAGTGTGGTTTTCTCAAAATGAAATCAATATGCATTTCTTAGTTTAACTGATGCAAAACTTTATGAACAAATTATATTCACCATTCACACTTCTAGCGGAAGAGCGTAATGCAGACTACTGGAACAACAAAGGAAGGCAGGCTCTCCATACTGCTCTGAATAATCAGCCCAACATGCACAAAGCCAAGAACATCATTCTTTTCCTGGGGGACGGTAAGTGTTTTCTATCATCAAAGCAGTTTGTTTGATTTGTCAAGTATTTTCCTCTCTACTTCAATTAATTCATTCAGATAAAAAAATAATAATAAAAAATCCATGGGCACAAGTCTTGTCAACTGTTGTGTAAATCACCATCAAAGAAAGATGCTGCGCTGAGGCTGAACATCAGTCTGCCCTGCAGGTGGAGCAATCTATCACATGTTCTAGTGAAACCAAAATAAAAGTATTGTGTTTAATAAAGAATAAAGGAAAATGCAAAATACACATTGAATGAAAGCTCGTATTATGTATTTTTTAAAAGTAGTTATTGACAAAAGTCTTTGCCATAGTAAGGCATGATAATAAAATAATAATAATAAAGTCAAACCGTTTAAATGTTGGAGCAGAACAATACAAACTGGCTGATCACTGAACTTCTCCACTTAGTAACCCTTTTCCTCTAAATGGTGATTTGAACTACAAATAACAAATTCTGTTTCCTTTCCTGAATAACTAAGCTAAACATTAATCTTAATCCAGCTCTGTATCAAAGACAGTTAGTTTTTCAAATTCAAGATCCTTATTTGGCCAATTTACTGAACAAATAACAAACTTATGATCAAGTAGCCATGGCAACTGTATCCACTCCCTACCAAGATCTTGCTGAACAATGCATGTTCAAGATTTTATTAGCGCTTGACATTGCATTGCATTCCATAACAAAAATAAGCTAATGCCCCTAATTACCATGATAAAACTTAATATCAGCTAAGTCATCTGATGTTCACAGGGAGCAAGGGAAGCCTTGCAGCTAACGTTATCCACTTAGGTGTATCTCCATCTTCTTTCAGGTATGGGAATAACAACAGTGACCGCTGCTCGGATTCTCAAAGGCCAGTTAGCAAATCAATCTGGGGAGGAGAGCAGTTTAGTTATGGATACCTTCCCCTATCTGGCCCTGTCTAAGGTCAGTCCACTCTGACTCCATTGAAAATGTGTCTTCACCTGCTCAATAATTTCCTTCATGCTGAGAGAGTCAAAAAGTCATACAATAATAATGACCAATAATTCATTTGACAAAGGAGCATGAAACTCAGCTCCATTAAGATTGGATTTTTTTTCAATCTTTTACAAACACTGCGCTTTATAAAGTCACATTTATTACTTGAATATGAGTCACGTCAGAATGAAAATGAAAAAAATTCTTCAAATAATTTTACAGTAATTCTGTACTGTCTGATTAAGGCCATCAAAGAGTAATTTGTTGCAATTTTACTTAAATGAAAGATTATATATATATATATATATACATATACACATATATATATATACATACAGTATATATATATATATATATAGCCTATGGGCAATCATGTTCCATATTCCATTACTGAGTGTTCATTGCAGTTTGAATAAAAAAATCAGGTAAGAAATATAAAGACTTAAAGATGTGATAGGCCACAACAAATGCATGCTGATAGAGGCTTCTGAAAAATGTGATTAGATTACACAATCAGAATCTATGATGGCACTCAAGAAAAACTTATCTAAATGTTGTTGAATGATTTCAAAGACTCAGACATGGAAAAAATACCAAACTGATACAAAGCAAAAAAAGAAAAAGGAGGCAGCTTAGTTCTGAGCCAGGCTTAAGTGAAGATACACTATTAAAACATTTAGAAGTCGCAGCTTATGGAAAGATTACACTATTTAATACTGTCAAGTACCCAGAGGGGTAAGCTCTTGTTATTTTGCTGGAGGTGGTCATTTTCTTGTTTTTGGTCATGTGATCTTGTCAACTGAATGAATTCCAGTAATACTAAATAATACACTGATGATGGATACATAGACCACTAAATTCTATTTGACATGTTTGCTGGTTCAGGTTGGAGTTAGTAGAAACAAAACTTGTTCCTCTAGCCAAAATGATATCACAGAATTTTAACAGCTTCCATTTTCTCCACATTTCTTTATTCATGTGCCTATGCATGAAATTTGCACGGTAACTTTTTAACTTATCTCGCTTTTAATCATTTTAATGTAATTTATGATTTTATTGTGATTTTTGCTATTTGTTGCTGCCTTTTACTACTTCTGAATGTTTTCTTCGCACCATTTTAAATGCTTTTAATATTTTATGTGAAGCACTTTGAATCATCCTGTACATGAAATGTGCTGTACAAATAAACTTGCCATGCCTTGATACCAAAGTCCTCTTCCATCCTATTTGGTGGACATTCTGAAAAGGCCATGTTCACCTGCAGTTTCCTCTCTGTGTTTCAGTACTTTTACTCTCCAGGCTATAACTATAAAATATGTTAAGTTTCCATATGGCTATCCTACACTTCATTTCTGTGCACATGCATAATCTATTCTGATTGTGGGGATATATAAGCTAAATCTGATAACGAATGCATTAGAGTGACTGACTTGAACTTTAAAACAGTAGATTAAAACCTGTTGCAACATTTGAGTACACCAATTCTCCTGTTTAGAGGCCAGCTCAGAAACACATTAAAGTCCAATGTTTAAAAGAGTTGTCATTGTCAGAATACAATTTTTACTGCATTACATTATAAATGGCCACGTTCATGCATTTGACTGTTTTTGGGCCCTACAGACATACAATGTGGATCAGCAGATGCCAGACAGTGCTGGCACAGCCACGGCATACTTATGTGGTGTGAAAGCCAACTATGGCACTCTGGGGGTCACTGCTGCCACCCCAAGGAACAACTGCTCTGCTTCCTATGGAAATGAAGTCAAATCTATTCTGCATCGTGCCAAGAAAGCAGGTATTCCCTTTAACCCACACATTTCTGAAAACAAGTCTGAAACACAATAATTTAGATTGTGATAATAATGCTAAAATAATAATGATAAATAATAATAATAATAATAATAATAATAATACATAGAGTTAGGGTTCATTATTTACAAAAAAAAAAAGAAAAATTCACATTTTGATTTGTCTGTCCTTTCAACAACTTTTTACTTTGCCCCAGTTAATTTTAAATTAGATTTAGTCCTGGGAGAAGATGGTGAGGCTCACAAATGACCTTTTTTTTTTACATGATTGAGCTTTAACCTGCTTTTGTTAGTGGCATAAAGAGCTGTCTTTACATACATTAATGTCTCAAGTGTCCCTAAATCAATGCAATTATTTCCTCACTAAAATCCTACTTGTATTTATTTATTTATTTTTGTTACAGTACTACATAAGGGCCCAAAGTTCATTGGCACCAAATACTGACTTTGGGGACTGCCATGTCCCCTCTGCACATGTCTTTAGATTTTCAGAATCATTTGATTATAATATATACTTTAGATCAGTGGTTCCCAACCTATTTTTCTTGAGGACCCCCTTTATGCATATAAACATGCTGTGGACACCCTGCCCCACTGCATGTTGAAACCATGCTTGGTTTAATGTTTTTAAAAGTGGAATTCTAATCATTAATAAAATATTCTGGCTGAGGTCTGTCCTTTGATAAAGCCGTAGTTAAATTAACAACATATAGCCTTATGTTTTGTTTTTTTTAAATAGGGACAATGTGTGGACATTAATCACAATGGCTTTAAATGTTCATAGTTTTAGGGACCCCTTGAGCTCTTCAGGGGCCCCCCTTGGGGGGTCCCAGACCCCAGGTTGGGAACCGCTGCTTAGATGAATAAATGCAAAGTCTTATTGCAATGTTACATTAAATGACATTAATCTGAAATTGCTTAACAACACTTTTTTTTGATGTTGTTGGATTTCTGAGACTGTCCGTCTTTACTTGCGAGAGACTCTGCCCCTCGAAGGTGTTGCTTTTATACCCGGTTATGTTACTGAGCTATTGCCGTGTAACCTAATTAGTAGAGACTCTACAGCAGTACAACTTGCTGTTCCAGCCTTTTGTTGCCCTTGCCCAACTGTTTTGAGACAAGTAGCTGTTGTACAATATTGTAATCTGTTTTTGTTTTCATTGTAGAAAGCCTCACAACTTATTTTGAACTGTGGTTATATATTGTCTAACTGTGTCCTGTGACTTCTATCAGGTTCCAATAGCTTAATTATACAATAAAAAATGTTATTTCCAGGAAATGTAAAATCATTATCATTGTTTTGATGTTCATATTATGACAACAGTTTTATTTGTCCTAGGGAAAAAAGTTGGAATCGTTACAACGACCAGAGTGCAGCACGCCTCCCCTGCTGCAAGCTATGCTCACTCTGCTAACAGAGACTGGTATGCTGACACTGATCTCAGCTCTGAGGCTATCAAAAATGGCTGCCGTGACATTGCTTATCAACTGGTTCACAACACAGAGATAGATGTAAGTCTTGACATATTGCTACTTCGGTAGTGGGATAAGGAGTGAAATGTCTACATTACAAAACAACAGTCTACTTTTTTGTAAACAGGATGATAGAATGTAATGAGACATACTCTAATAAGTCTCTAAATATGTTTTAGTAGAGTCTTTAACAGACGTGCAGTGCACATTTAAAAGACATTAGGATATGGTAGAGGCATACTGGAAAAGAGTATTACTCTATTATTTACTATGACACAAATAAAGTTTCATTATCTCTTCCCATCCAGGTTATTCTCGGTGGAGGTCGTCAGTATATGTACCCCAATACCATGCAAGACCCTGAGTATAAAAGTGATAAAGGAGACAGAAAAGATGGACTAAATCTTATTGCAGAATGGGAAAAGAACAAAAGAGTAAATGTTATACGTGCAGTTTAATTTGATGTCGGCATGTATTCTTTCTAACTCTGCCAATTTGTTTGTGCTTGTTTGTGGCCCACAGAATGCTAAATATGTCTGGAACAAAGCTGATTTTGATGCTGTCAATCCTCGACATACAGACTTCCTTCTGGGTAAAACCTGTTCAGTTCACAAGTTGCAACAACATAGTAAACAATAGAGAATGTATAAAATAGCTATTTTCATTGAAAAACATACAGATTTAAAGCTGGTTTTGGTTAGAAGTAAAAACTGAGATCTGCTCATTTATTGTTTTTAGGTCTATTCGAGCCCAAAGACTGCAGGTATGAGTTGGAGCGTGACCCAAAAACAGATCCTTCACTTACAGAGATGACAGAGAAGGCCATAAAGATTCTCAGCAAGGGTGAAAATGGATTTTTCCTCTTTGTGGAAGATGAGTATTCTATTTTAATAATAACAATAGCTATTATTATTATTATTATTATTATTATTATTATTATTATTATTATTATATGATATAGTGATGATAGTGTCTATAAAAGAATTGAGCAGACATTTTTCTCTTTCCACAGTTTGGCCCAGATTGACTAATGCTTTATGCCTGTCAGGGCATCATTTTTCATGCTTAATTTACAACTGAAAGGCATGCAAACATCAACCTCTGTGCCGGATATTACCTACGTATTTATGAAAACTTAAGATAAGAAAACTTTGTTGTCATTGCACAAACAAGTGTAACAAATTACAAGGAATTTCCGTTCTAGAGTACAAGAATCCTAAAGGAGTAGATCATTGCAACTCATCCCCCAAGCTTTGTATCTCTTAGTTAGTTGCCATTCATGTCGTTATAATTGCCAAAATAAAAGCACGACTGAATTGTTGGTTACTGTGCACTGTCAATCAATTATCAGATACTGAAGAGATGAATGCAATGCTTATTTGTCAGTGTCTATCTTTTGGGCTCTAAGTGGGAGAATTGACCATGGACATCATGCTGGAATAGCCAAAAAGGCCCTCCATGAAGCCGTAGAGTTTGACCACGCCATTGGGCGAGCAGCTGAACTCACCAGTGAACTGGACACTCTGACTGTTGTCACTGCTGACCACTCCCATGTATTTGCTTTTGGTGGAAATTCTGTAAGAGGAAATCCAGTTCTAGGTAACGGTGCACAGATCTTTTGTAATTCTAAATGATTTTATATCATCTCATCTCAGTTTTTAAGATAACAATTTGCCCTGTGATCCACAGGGGTGTCAAGTAAACTGGCTGATGACAATAAGCACTACACCACTGCTGTGTATGGGAATGGACCAGGATATAGGAGTGGAACTCGTCCAGATATGAATGAGTCAGTTTCATGTGAGTGCACACTGATGGTCTTTAAGGGAGACCTAGTAATATAATCGCTCCATCTAGTGGTGTAATAGGATACCTCCTGCACAGGCAGAAAGAAGGTATAGCTATAGCTTGTTGCTCTCAGAAATATAGTTTAATATTATTTCAAACCGTATTCATTACATGCTTGCAACACGCATAAAGTATTTTGGATATTTGACAATGTCAATTAGCCACAATTACAAAGAGAATGCAGAGAATTTGTTAAAAAAAAAAGGTGCATTCTGTAACCCACAAAGCCTTCAAAACTATAGAATATTTTAAAGACTCTAACTTTTATTCTATCAACTGTTTTGGATTTCAATGTTGTGTGTTTTCCTTGTTAATTTAACACTCCTTGTCATTGAATGTGCACAGAGGAGACCTAAATACTTTTTCACAGGCATTAAAACTAAAAGTGCTGGTAAGAAGGGGATTCTGCGCTTGGAATCCCTTTTGGGTTTTAAGAAAAGAACAAAACTTGCCAAAGAGGGGAATCAACACATCAACAGAGACTATGACGTAGCACTGAACAAAGCAAAATGGGAAAAGAAAGGTGATGACTATGATCATCAGCTATTTATCCCAGTTAAACAGAGACATAAAGCAAAACTAAAGATATATATTTCTTTAAACAAAATAAAAGAAAACCTTGTTCTTATATGGTTGTGGCAGTTTAAACTAATTGTTTGCATTCACATGTGAGATGTGAGTCTTTCAGAAACATTCACCTTATTTTATTATTTTATGTAATATTAATGATAATTTCATTATTTTCTCCAGGGATTAATAAAGTATGTTTAACATGTTTAATGTTTTAAAAGTAGAGAAATTCCTTCACATCATTTTCTTTTCAATGTGTCTGTTTATGTGATGTGATTATGTAAAACTAATGCAAATAATTTAAGGACCCTTCATATCAATTTCCAACAGCAAGTGATGATTACCATCAGCAGGCTCCTGTTCCTCTTGATTCAGAGACCCACGGTACAGAGGATGTGGCCATCTTTGCCAAAGGTCCGATGTCTCACCTTTTCCATGGGGTCCAGGAGCAGAGCTACATTCCCCATGCAATGGCTTATGCTGCCTGCATAGAGCCCTACACAGACTGCAAACTTCCAAACCATGCTGTAGCATTTTACTCTAGCCTGCTGCTCCTTCTGATGTGCCTCCTTTTTACCCTCTGCTCTGCCTGAGATCACTGTTTCAGGATGATCTGTCTGATTTTGCTATAACTGTGCTATTATACATTTTAGTTTAAAATTTAAGTTATTTTTAGTATGCTACTGTGTAGAAAATATATTTACAAAACTTTAACAGTAGTAACAATTTGATACTATTTTTGCTTGTTCAGATTACATTCTCATGAAAAGCATTAATTTATAATAGCAATTTATTATTGCTTAGAGCCATTACTTTTACTACTGAATGTATCCAAAAATATTTTAATAACTTTTAAAATGTTTTAAATAAACAACTGATGGGCTGGTGACATTTGCAGAATGTATTTTGTTTTATTCCCAAAAGCTGGGAAAGGCTCCAACAATACCAAGCCATGAGCAAAATGGAGTGAATAAACCTGACAGAAAGATATGATGGACGATTTTTAGATCAAATGCAATTACCTGATGTTATTAGAGAAGTTTCATCAAAAAAATTTATAGGTTTTTTTTCATACATTTTAGCTTTAAATTCACCACCTGTTCCTGCTTAACATTTAGCCAAAATGTGCAACAATGTCTTGCAAGCACACTAACAGCAGCTAGTATTTAACACCCTAATATTGAATCAGAATTGTAAAAAAGAAAGATAAATAACATATGCATAATTCACTGTTAAACATTGAGGTTTAAGCAGTGCTTACTTTGTAAAGCGGGAGGTCCGAAATGGTGCGAAATGTAAAAAGATAAAACAAAATAAAAACTAGGCCGAAACTGTAACACTTCTTTTATAAACAGCAATAGCAATAGTATTCTTCAGATTATAAGGTTTTTCCGTCTAAGTGAAAGCTAACTGCAATCTCATAATCACTGGTGCCTGATCCTCTCCCTCCGTTTCTGTAGCCTAAAATTCCCCTTAGAATAACTCTAAAAGATTTTTTGTGTATCTCAGTGGAGAATATACAGTAACAAAACAGAAAACTATTCTAAACACGAAACAAACATTTATAAAAAAAAAATTTATTTAGGCGATTTTTTTTTAGTGACAGCGGGTGGCGGATCCAATAAAATAGGTTCCGGATCCAACGTTGGAGGTGCTGGAACGCGTTCCTGTGTTACAGAAAAATCTGTGACCTATCAGAATTTGTGACTGCAGAGGGCGATAGTGAGTTTTTCCCCCCTGTATGACCGTCTTTAATACAACAGAAGAAGAGCATTTACGTATACTACGTAAGGATGAAGTAGCCGACTACCACTGACTTCGTATATAACATCTAACTGATTGTTTCAGGAGTAATACTCAACAGAAAGAGGCGCTTGCCATACTATCATTTATGAAACTGTAACTGTACGGTATCTAGAAGATGTAGAACACTGATTTATTTATGTTTTAAGCTGAGCAGCATTTGATAGACTGGCACATTGTATGCCGATGTGCTGTCTTAAGATATGTATAACTCGCCATTTCAAAAATGCTAAATACTTCACAAAGTTTTCCACATCCATTGGAATTTAACATTAGCAGTTTGACAGATATGTGTGATTTGACAAAAAATATGCATTATAATAAACCCAGACCTTAATTAAAAAGTGTTTTCAGGGACTCTTCCATCTCCCACTGCATTCTAGACCCATCTAACATTTTCTTGAGACTTACAGAGCCATCTAACATTTTCTTGAGACTTACAGAGCCAGTATCACCCAGGTCACCATTTCTGGTACCTATCAGAATGTGTGACCGTACTATACGTGCATTATAACAAACCGAGACTTTTAAAAAAGTGTTTTTAGGGACTCTTTCATCTCCCCACTGCAGTATCTGTGTACCACCTTAGATCAGCTTGCTTCTAATTACCATCAGCAGAGAATTTTAATGATTTTAAACTTAGTAAATTACCAATTTATTAAGTTTAAATTACCAATTAATTACCAATTAATTTAATTATTGTTTTTATTTTGGTTTCAAACTCTCCAAGCTGAAAAATCTGTGTGCCAGAAGAGGCCTGACTACAGCCTCACATTATTGAGAAAATACTTAAAAAAAATCAAAATAAATCTATGACAAATTACAAGGTTGCCAAAGCATTTGTCTCATAATACATTGTAATAAAAGTGTATAAAATCACTAACACAATTACTATAGCAAGCACTCCTTCCCTACTCTATACATTACATTGGTATACTTTAATTTACACAATTCTACCTAAACCAATCTTACCTAATAACCCCTAAATATCATTTATATGAACGAAAAAAAAAAAAAAATCATTCAAGGTAGAAAATACATCCTTTATTGAACACTTAAAAGTCTGGGTTTGTTATAATGCACGTATAGTACGGTCACACATTCTGATGGGTATCAGAAATGGTGACCTGGGTGATACTGGCTCTGTAAGTCTCAAGAAAATGTTAGATGGCTCTGTAAGTCTCAAGAAAATGTTAGATGGGTCTAGAATGCAGTGGGAGATGGAAGAGTCCCTGAAAACACTTTTTCTTAAATTAAAGTCTGGGTTTATTATAATGCATATTTTAGTCAAATCACACATATTTGTTAAACTGCTAATGTTAAATTCCCATGGATGGGGAAAACTTTGTAAAGTATTAAGCATTTTTTAATGGCGAGTTATACATATTTTAAGACAGCACATCGGCATAAAATGTACCAGTTTATCAAATGCTGCTCAGCTTAAAACATAAATAAATCCGTGTTCTACATTTTCCAGATAACGTACAGTTACAGTTTCATATAGGATATTATGGCAAGCGCCTCTTTCTGTTGAGTATTACTCATGAAACACAATCAGATAGATGTTATATACGAAGTCAGTGGTAGTCAGCTACTTCATTCTTAAGTAGTTTACGTAAATGGTTTTCTTCCCTCGTCTTTTAAGACGGTCATACAGAAAAAAACTCACTATCGCCCTCTGCAGTCACAGATTCTGATAGGTCACTGATTTTTCTGTAACACCGGCTAGATCCGGCTCAAATTAAGCCCTGGGTTTAAGTCTACTTCGCTTAGTATTAATAAAATTACTTGAAAATATACTTCCACAAGCTGCTTGTAGAAGGGGTAGGTTGAATGGAGTGATACGTAAACTATTCAGTGTATGAAACTATCTGGTAATAATTTTCAATCATAAGCTAACCTGATTGGTACGGGGTTGTCCTATCAGTGCCGTGGGCGGGACTTCCGCCTGCTTCTTGGAGGGAAGTTCAAGAAACACAGTCACGAAGGTTTATCGAATCTGTAGATTAAACTTGAATGGATTACTTTCTGGGGTTTAAAATCCTTTAAATACCTATATTAGCAGAAAGCTTGTCTACATTATATTGTTATGGGTGAACTCCATATAAAAAGCCATTTAATCGGTGTAAACAATGGATAGTCGCCTCTGGAGTAGCTCTGTTAGCTAACATCGATGGAAAGTTATCCATGTTTCGCTGTTCAAATTTAAGCCATGACCTGAGTTGGAAACTAGCGATTTATGATCATTTGTAAACAAACAGCAATGACCATGGATCGCAACAAGAAGAGACTGGCAAGTCAGCTGTGTGCCGCGGTGAACGATGAAGATCCCAGGTTATGATCGTCCATTGTTTTGCCCAGACATGTCCTGTGTTGAAAATGATCCGACAAGCACGCGGAAAATTAGCCCATTCTCTCATTTTTACAGTTTGAATACTGTAGGAGATGAAAAGATTATGCAGCCACACAAATACAGTCACTTTCTGTATAGATGGTATTGCATCTCTACGGATGAAAAAGTTTTCTTGGGTGATTCTTTGATAGTCGTTTTGAGCCTTATTGACAGAAAACGGGTTTATGGCCTTCTCAGTTAGCCATATATGTTATTTCTGTTTGTCAACATTATGAACGATCAGACAAACACTGATGTTTAACATGCACTGATGACACGAAGCTTCATAAATTAGTACTATGTTTATGTGCTCAATAGAAATGACAAATGTGACATCTAATAAGCATCCACTAAATAAAAAAACACTAAGCTTGATTACTGATTGATTCCCTTCTGGTCTGAATAAATGCAAAGTTGCTTCAGAATTAACTGTATTTATCTTTATTACTGGTTGTCATACTTTAGCCAGACTCTGCTATTGTTGCTGACAATCATACTCTTACTTGAATAAAACACATACTGCTTTTTTGTTAAGGACTTTATTATATGAATTTTTTTTTTCTCTCTCCTCCAGATCCGTTCAGCTGCTTCTTACGAAAGGTGCAAGTCCTGATCTGGTGGGTAGTAAAGGGGTGGCAGCAATACATTTGGCAGTTGGTAAAGAAACTGAGAAAAACATACGCAGCTTGAAAATGTTGCTGCAACACGGAGCAGACCCAAATATTAGGTATAGTAATAAACACAGAGCAATTAAATGAAAATAACTTTTTATGTGCTTACATTATATATATATATAATTTATTTATCTTTTGCAACATTATTTATTTATTTTTCCAAGGTCATCTGAGGGCCTGACTCCTCTTCATGTTGCTGCACTGTGGGGATGTTATCAAAATCTCAAGCTGCTTTTGATGAATGGAGGGAACCCAAATATGGAAGATAATGTAAGACTTGTTTTTACCTGTTTATAAATGTATTGCTTAGATTAAATATTAGTAAGTGATCAGTACATTGAGTTAAATTCATGTGCATATTTACTAATTGCAACAAGTTATTAGAAAATGCTTGTTAGTAAGTAACCATAATGATATTATTACAGAAAGATGTAAAAAAAAATGCTGAAGGTCTGTTGAGTCTTGTTAGTAACTATTATTTTTGACAATCAGGAATCTAGATGTGATATGAGAGAGAAGTTAAAGAAGCAAAAAAATAAACGTCAAATGATGTGTTTATGATGCTGGAGAGCTCTGCGTGAGCACACTTTTGCTGCCTAAAATAAATTGAAACTTTACTGAGTGAAAGGCTTGAATAAGCTCCATAAGTCTTGTAAAATACAATATATCATTGTTTTCTTTGGTGTTTAATTTAAGTTGCATCATGATACATTAAAATACCAGTTGTAAAGATGAGCGATATGCAGCTCAGCTCCAAACATTTTAATGAGTTTAAGGTGCCCCCTGGACCTTCAGGATGGACACAATTTATGGGACTTTGTACTCTGAGACTTTCTTTTCAGAAATCAAATTTAATAGATTAAATATGAGTGATACATCAAATTCATTGAGCCTCAGTTTTACATAATATCAATTTTTTGTCAGTCAATTAATCTTTTCAGGAAGTCAAAGGTGTAGGGCTGTTGTTTTGGTTATCAAGTATTCTGTCAGTTAGACCACTGATTAATCAAGTAATTAAAAGAACAAAACAAATGTTTTGCTTTGTTAAAGAGTAATAAAAGAAAAAGACTAAGTTAATCTGGTTGTCAAAAGAACAAAAGCAGTCAGTGAATTTCTATGCCATATTAAAGCATTAAAACATTTTCAACAGAAAAAAGTACAGTAACTTTAATGACAATTAAAGATATTACGATTTTAAATTTCTATGCTTACATTTAGTCACAAATAGAAGTAATGATATAGCCAAAAAAACACATTTTCTTTTAAACATTTACTTTTGTGATGAAATGATAGCCTCACAGAACATTAAGGGGGGGTTACTTGACAAAAATGAAGCTATGTATTGAAACACTTTTATTTGTTTAGGCAGGATCGGAGGAGGTCGGTAAATAATGAAAACAACAGACAGTTCTGACTTGCA
>JBAMHW010000016.1:13280327-13317526 GCA_037177495.1 Rhadinocentrus ornatus | reverse complement strand
TTTTTTTTTTTTTATGTTCTTACATCACTAGGTTTAAAGTCAAGGCATAAGATTGGCACATTAGGAAGTAAAACACTCTATACATAGCATTAATATCAGTTTTGATGAGGTGCTTTAAAATAAACGCAAAAAATGTCTGCAGGTAAAAAGTAGAATGGAAACCTTCTGATGCTTCAGGTTTTATTGTTTTTTTAAAATAAAGTCTCCTTAACTGTGACCTCGTCTATGTCTATTTTTGGCAGAATTGATCAGATTGGATGTTTTAAAGTTTGTGTAAATACTGGAGCAAGAAATGTAGAAAACATACAACCTGCTAAGTTTTTATCTGCTCATGTTCGTAGGTGGCTAGGAGTTCCACCAAGCTTTATATCAGTAGGGCTATACATTAGGTCTGGACAACTACAACTACCCCTGTCATCAGTGGTCGAAGAGTTCAAAGTGCAGGGTTGCAATGATGTACCTAGATTCCAATGATGGAAAGGTCAGGAATGCGAGTGTCACATCAAGATCAGAGATGATGGTCAACCTGGCAAGGAGACTAGTCTTCCCCCATGTTGTGCAAACATTGCTGAGGCCTAACTTGGTCTTCCAAGTACCAGGACCTTGTTGACCAGTGCAGGGACAAGGCATGGCAGACCTGTCTATTCCCAGTTGAGGTCAGGTGTAGGCGTCTCCCAGCACAGTTTGTGTGAAACACACTCACAGCTCTGGGAGTAGCAGGAAGGGAGAGAAAGAGAGCTTTCCGTAGGTTGGAGGAGGCTGCAGAAAGAGCATCTTGTTGGCTCTAGAATAGGAGGGAGGAGTTGCGCTGGGGGCCAGGAGAAGTTGGGCAGTAACTGGCCATCACTGCTGGACCCACCAACTGGAGGGCGTTTAGGGTTGAAACGCCCAGTGAAAGTTGGACACCACCTGAAGACATCTTCTCCTGGCCGAAAGCAACAGTCATGACTGAAGAATTTAGCATCAAAGATGTATTCAACAGTTGTTCTTTTGTGTCCCTCTAGTGGACAAAGGAAGTTATTATTTTCCTTTGTTGACTGGAGCCATTCTCAGGAAGTAACTGGTTTTAACCTACTGTGTTGTGGTTAATTATAATACATGTTTGTATTGTTATTTGAGGCAGTTTTTTTTTCATGTGTCTTATACTCTTTTTTTCCTGTTTGTTTTTTTAATAAAATACCACAATATAACAATGCACTGTACAAGTCTTAATTTTATTTCAGTAACATGGGAAAAAAAAATACAAATGCTAACAAGGCAGCATTGACTGCATTCTTACAAAAGAATTATATTTCTTCCCCCTTTTTAAAATCATTTTAACATCATAATAACTTGTCTGTTGTTACAAAACTTGTAACACAATGTGTTGGATACACACCTTAAAAAAAAAAGAACACTACAGCTACCAAAGCACTCATGACTCATCCAAAAATATCTCCTGCTGCCCTACGATTACAAATGCAGTAATCTGGAATTACAGTCCACTGTACTTACTTACATTTTTGACTTGTTTCATTTACGTGACTTTTTAAAAAAGGTAATTTTAGGTTAAGACTACCCTATTATTGCTCTGCTGACAGGGGGGTTTACACTTTCATTGTACTGCTGTTGTATGATGCATTTGACAAATAAACATCTGAAATTTGAAACTAGCCCTAAGTCACACTGATCCATGGTGTCTTTCATTCTGCAAGTTGCAGGAGTGTAAATACCAAGACATCAGTGTAAAACTATTGTTATCTATATTTTGCCTGTATAAACATTCTAAAGAAGATCACAACATCACAGAAGTTTGCCAGTTATTTGACGGTGCAAGTGTGTGGTTTCATTTGTTTGCTAAGACATATTCGAATCAGCCAGCTGAAAGTCAGGTGCTGTTATAGTGTAAAATTAGTTGTATAGAATTTTCCTGCTGGTATACAATGATTTGCCATTTGTTCAAAAGGAACTGCTGATTGAATACATTTATCACTGAAGCAAGGTAAAATAATACACTTTCACTCAGTCCATTGATATTCTGTATTAAGTGATTTGCAGTAGAGGCCATGGTTTTGAGAAAACTGCTGAACTAGAACATTAGAAAATATAAATAATCTTTGTGAGACTCTTTCCTCTTCTTCAGAGATGGGTTTCTAAGTTTGGAGGAATGGTCGTTAATTACTGTTAATATGACTCATTTAATTTCATCTGTCACTTGTGGTTAAGCAGTAGTTTCATAGAAACATCATGTTCACAGCCTCTTCTGTCGCACAAGTTCTCCTCGTGTCTGCCATGAGTTCAGAAGCCTTGTGACCTGACAAGTATTATAATTTGTTTGATGTTTGCAAATTTCTTCATAATAGTTTTAATAGTCTCATTAGTCTTTTTTTTTTACATTTCACAATAGACAACAATCTTAAAATATACAATACTATATGAGAATTGTGCAACATGGAGATCTGACTAACAAATATTAGTTTTCAAAACTATTTTAAAGCCAAGAAATTCTAGTTATGCATGCACAAATGAAAGTAAAATGTAGAGTCAAAAGGGGTTTTCCACTTGTAGCATTACTGTTCATCTTTGTTGGTCAAGAAGTGGTTATGATACAGAATCAGCAGATTTCAGCTTCTCATTTCAATGCAAAGCTGGTACTTTCCTGACAGGGTAATACAGTGGTCTATAGTTAAAAAGAAAAACAAAGAACATTAAGCTCACCCTGCAGACTCCTGCGCAGAGGGGAGCTCTAAACTCTCAGACACAATGAAAAGAATGATGTAATATATATTCTCATTTAAATGTGTCAATTTTCATGTATGAAAAAATGGTGCAGAATGAAAATTTTATTCTCACTTTGTGTCCTACTTTAGATATTTATTTGAATGAGTTTTCCTTTATATATAAAGTAAGTCAATGAAATGTTTGAAGTAAACACAAAATTTATTTTTATTTATCTTTATTTTACACAAATAAAGTAGTAGTCTAAATGTTAACCATATTGAAATATGTCACATCACTGGTTTTGTGCTTTGATCAGTGGCATTAATATATTGCAGATAGCTGCTAA
Source organism: Rhadinocentrus ornatus (assembly GCA_037177495.1). Classification (NCBI taxonomy): domain Eukaryota; kingdom Metazoa; phylum Chordata; class Actinopteri; order Atheriniformes; family Melanotaeniidae; genus Rhadinocentrus; species Rhadinocentrus ornatus. Next base: position 13,314,480 of record JBAMHW010000016.1, on the reverse strand, counting down.
TATTGTCAATGTTACAAAGAAAAGAACTTTTAACTGTGTCACATCCACCCTCATCGATTTTTATATGTCCCCCAGACATACCAAATACGAGCATGAAAGACCCACAACATCACACAAAGCTGAATGTGTGATAATTTATTGGAATAAAATGCATCAAAATACATACAGGGTTTTAACAATCAGGCACACACAGTTTAGTTGAACATCACAGCTTTCTAGCATTTGTAAGAAGACCAACTTGTTTAAAAAAACTGTATATAATTTGGAGGATTGATCAACACCGTTTCATTCAATAACGGTCACTTCACACAACCTTCATCCAAACTATCACTTGAATCTTTAGTCTTCTTCTGCTCTTGAAGTAAAAATGCCAAGATGTCAGTTCACACTATGTTTGTGGCTGTAGTGGGTAGACAAGTGACAGGCAAACTTAATAATGCCTTCATCAGCATATTGTGACAATATTCCTTGCGACGGTCAGAGGAAATCTGGGACACAGTTGCATTCATCGTTCAGTGAGCTCTTCCACACAGTTAAACCCACCGACAGCAATGAATGTTGATTGTGACCTTTTTGTTGTGATTTGGAAGCAGGACGTTTTTGCATGTTTGCAATGAAGGAACACTGCTCTTCAAGGAGTCATCGGCCATGCCTGTGTGCAGCTTTCTGAATGTTATGGACTTCTTCCTTCTCTTTCTTTTCTGAGACAGAGTGACAAATGCTGGCCACAGGGTACAGTCAACGGTCGATGGTTTTTTCAATTTAGCTCAAACTCACCGACAGCGTTGAATGTTCACTGGGGCAAGAACAGACCTGATGGTGACCAGGGATGACAGTCTGCTTAGAGATGAAGAGGGAGCCTGTTTTTTCATTCTCAGGAAGGCCATTGAAATAGTAATAGTAGTTTAAAACGGTAATAATACAATATTTTCAGATTTGGGTTTGTAAAATAACTACTAATATATAGATTTAATTTGATACTGTATTGATTTGTATTAGTTGCACTGTTTCCAGTTAGAAGGCATACAGTTTATAAATATATCTATCTAACTAAGAAAATGCTTTTTTTTAAGAGCAACGATAGGTTATGTCAAATTTAACTATTAAATACCTGCATTTCATCCACATCGTGTGGGCCTTTGGCTCCCTGTTCACATACTGCGTGTCAGTAAAAATGCACAAAACACAGCACATTTGACCAAACCTGCTGGCCTTGTTTTCATTACAGACATTTTTTCCTCCATTGGTTTCCTCCACCACAGCCCTTGTAAAAAAGTGACTTTGACTCACCTCCGCTTTAAATCTTAGCAGTGTTGTAAGTATAATTTACTTCCATGACACATGGCCATTATTACACCAAGTGTGAGTGTGTTGGAACACATTTTATTTCATTGTAAGTAGCAGTTAGATTTAGGAAGTCATTCTGAAACTACTGACTCATAGTAGGTTTTAGTAAACACGGCACCTGTGTGAAGGTTGCAGCCAGTCATGGGCTGTGCTGAAGCATAGCTGCTCGACCTCTGGAGAAACCGGCATGCCTTGATGGCTTCATGCAAGGTGGTGAATGAGGGAGACACTGGGTATGAAACTGCCGACTCACTCTGATCAATACGGTTTTCTCATTATGATGTGGCACTGTTGGTAAAGGCTGTGTGTGTGTTTTTTGTTTGTTTTTTTCTCCTTCACAAATGCCAGGAAATACACTGTCCAACTTATGCAGTGTTCAATTATTGTTCATCTTTAGAAAAAAATAAAAAAAAGTCCAGAATCAAATACCAGTAACTACTGAAGAAATTAGATATGACATGATAGCAACTGTGGCAGTGAGTCAAAATGTGGTTGAATGATAAATACCATGTTGGAACACTTTTCCAGAGCAGAATAAGGAGTGGCTAAGATGATGTGGACCTCTGGCCAAATAGTCCTTTTTCAAATATAACTTCAGTTTAAAAATATCCCTACTCATTAAAAGCGTTTCAGTTTAAAGCTAAAAGAAAGTATACATAAAAAAAAGCATAGGTCCAAATTGCAGTTTGTTAGCCAATGACGTATCACCAAAGCTTGAAAAAGCAATTTTTCTGCGAGGGACACTGCTTACAAGTCTCTCTTCACTTTTTCCAAGAGTGACTTAAGTGACACTGTTGGAATTGACAGAAGTGGGTGAGAAGGAACATAGCTTTATAAGGTCTTCTCTGGCCGCGGGATGGGGGTGACAGTGGGAAGAAAGATTCGGGACACGCAACTAAAGAGAGAAGAGCCCTGAGCTGACAATGTGGCCTTAATCTGAATGACAAGGTCTGCACATCAGCCCTCAAACCAGCCCGGGTTGAGTGAGTCAGAAGGGTGTGTGTGTGTGTGTGTTTGGTGGGGGATGTGAAAGCTAAGGGGAGAGCGAGAGGAATAAGATGAGACAGAGGAAGGAGGAGGGGAGGGTGTCCTTCCTTCAAACTTGCTGGCCTTAATGGCACGGACAGCTCTGACATTTAACCACTGAATCATTTTTAGATAAGTGGTATGTGTGTGTGTGTGGGGGGGGGGGGCTCAGGCTAAATATAAGAAGCTTTCAAAAGGACAATAATATATAAATATGAAAAGATTTAAAAAAAATAATAATAATAACAAACAGTGATCTTTCTAAAAATCTAGACCAGTGGAAAAGTTTTTAACTTTAGGTTCTGGGGTATATAAGCAGGTGGTCTAAAGTTAGTCATTCTCTGGTTTTCGAAGGAAGGATGGCTAAAAAGATTTAAAAGGAGTACGGACAAATTTGAAGGAAAATAGCAGAACAAGCTGTGTAATGAATACCGTGTGAGATAAACAATTATTACTGTGGACTCAGAACAGACTAGTAAAGCAACACAGGAAAATTAAACGACTAAGCAGCATTTAATGTACTGTTTTCTTTCTTAAAGGTATTTTTTTTTAGCTGAGGTTGTGGGAAATAAAAAATACAGCCGGTTATACGATGAAGCATTTTAGGTTTTGTGCTACTTCTCCTCCACAGAGAAATTTTTCCATCTCTTTTCATCACTGGTGCTAATTTTAGTCTTGCTAAACTAAGCTTTTGCCTCAGGAAAAAAAAACATGCATAAAAATTCAAAGAAACATCTAGAAGAAAAGGTTTCTGCCATAAAATTAGCTTGGAAACTGACAGTTAAGGAGCAAATACTTATACAAAAAGAAAAATAAATTAAAACATAAATAGCACAATCTATTTTTATAGCTGAATCTGCTTCAGTGCATTTATTCTAAATATGTTGGTAGTTTTTACATGCTTTAAGTGGATTTTAATCTCAGTTATTTTATGTAATCTTCTGATATTATTACTGTATTTGATATGGGAAATAATTAATTCATAACAGTACTGATCTTAACAGATCCTACTTTTAGCAAAAAATTTTAAGAGGTAAATTGTTTAAAAATTATGTGACATTGAGCTATTTCACAGAGGGGGAAAAAAACAGTTAAAGTTTGGGAGTAAATATGGTTTGCTAAATGTAAGTTTGCATTAAAAAGTGGAAACCTCAGTTCGCACCATCACCTCACCCTCCTCTTCCAGTAGTGGGAGGAAATTCCTGGCGAGGGTGCTGTGAGTTGGTGCTCTCTGCCTGCACGTACAGACCAGCCTCTGTCTGCCTGTCTACAGATATCATACTGCGACATGATCTGTTTAGCTCCCTGACTTAATGCTCACCTGCTCATGCAGCCCCCCGGCTCTGCGTGTGTTTTGAGTGCATCTGTGTGTTATGTGTGTTTGTGTGATAGTGTGCATGTTGACTTCTTCCGTCTCCCCACAGCTGGAATGGCGTCCCTTTTTATCTGCTGCCCTGCAATTACAAACATTGACTCACACACACACACACAAACACACACACACACAAATACACAATATGATAGATGGAATTTTACTGCAAGGACAAGAAACTCTGGAAATCATTTCAATCAGATAGAAAACAATTGCTGTAAACAAGGAAACACATCCAAGGACCGACAAGCTCTGATAAAAGAAGTGGGTTGATTAAAGTAATTACCAAAGAAGAAATGGGAAAAGGCGCACTTACAGATGGACGTAAAATCTTGAATTTTTTTCTTTTTTTTAAAACAATGATACAAACATGCACATATATTATAACTAACACTATTGTTTTTTGTGATTTATTATTTATTTATTTTTTGTTATTTTCCCCTGAGGTTGTCACTACACTGACATACAAACTGACTTGGACAGCCGTGCTCACAAAATACACACAGACACACTTGAGTAGGGGTCTGAGTCCAGCTGGAGGTGGTCTCCAGCCAAACCTGCAGGCAGGCTGACTGTATTCATATTCATCACACACACTGATTTGAACTGACAGGACACACACAAGCAGCTGTAAAATAAATAAATAAAAATTACTCGTGAGTAAATCAACATTTCACCCGCAACTTGCTTTGCTAAAGATCTCATGACAAAAAAATACTTTGTTGCTTCTGCTTCATTTTTATCTTTGACCTGTCATTTTTACCTTCTGTTAAAAATATATTTTCTCAGTACATTTAAATAAAGAAGGGCCCTTTGAGAAATGAGAAACAGAAAGGTAGATTTGAAAAAGAGACAGCTTTGATTGGATGAAGAGAGAAGTGAATAATAGCCAATAGGCTAGGAAGGGAGCAGGGCTGAGAGGCACGGAGGAAGTGTATCACTCTCGACTCTTTGTGTCTCACACACACACAAAGTGGAGAGAGACTCCATGGGATGCCAAATAATAACCTTCCTTGCCATTATCATCGCCCAGCCGAACTGCTCTCCTCTCCACTCCTTCCTTCTTCAACACAATCACTGCCCTATCGTTTACAGCGTGCCGCTAAATGGGAACATCAATAGACACATCCATTAGCAGTGTGAGTTCTTTCCTCTATGATTCTCAAGTGCTTTAATAGCCGACACATACGCACACACACGTCCTCACATACTGCATCTTGGCCGATTGTTAACCAAGCTAGCTCAATGCAGGCGATGCTGAACAGATAGTGTATCATTAAAGCTGGTTAGTGACACAGTCGCTGTGGTGGTGCTGTCAGTTAACCTGAAGCTAAAAGCTGAATGGAGCTACTTTCTGACTAAAACACGCAGCACTGGGTTTTGCATCATCAGACATGATTTATTTGGTTGAATTTGAGTTACAGCCTTTGTAGCTAGAACTGTTTAGTCAATTCTGGCTATTTTAGCTCATGATGACTAATTTCATTTTAATGGCTGAAGGTAATAAATCCTGAATCAACACAAAAATATTTTTTCTGGTTCCAAATGTAATTCCTTCCAAAACTTGAGCAATTATAGTATATCACGAGCAGCTCAATGTGATAACATATAGAAAAATTAAGCATAAGATTAATTAGTGTTCATTACACGTTATAAAACAAACACTTTTTTTTTTTACGGTTAAATTTTAAAAGAGGCCAGACTCTAATTGTAATTATTAAACACCAGTAAATAAAAAAATAATTGGCAGAAAGAAACTCATCTCATTTAGGACTGCATTCATACCTTGTTAACCTAATTTTGAACTTAATTCACTGTTATTGAAGATGGAAATTATCCTGGGCACTGGTATGACAGGTTAATGAACAATAAAATAAATCATACCCAGATTCATTCAAAGCAGAGTGAGGACCGTAAAAGGAGGGCAAATACATTGAAGGGAGGGAGGGGCTTCCCACAATGCCACACTGTAATTTCAGCATGCATTTTTCTTTTTTTTTTTTTTGAGGGTGTGCTGTGCAGGATGCTGGGAAGCCTGGGAGGAGCACTGGGTGGGTTATACAGGCTAGTTATGGAGGGGTTGCGGGACATGTGGTGCAGCTGTTAAACTTGTGTGGACTGCTTTTGACTGACAGAAAAAGAAAGGAAAAAATGAAGCAGGCTTCCATCACAGATACAGACACATCACAAATGACAATCATAAAAGACACATTAAATGAAATAGTATAAACTTAGACAACATGGCCAAAGACTCTGTTTTTACATTTATCTTTTGTTGTGACTGAAGTCAAATATATATTCTTTTTCTTTTCATATAAACATTTAGTAACAGATGCTCTGTTTGTGTAAAATTCTAATTCAGAGGAGAAAACAGAAGTTGATAGTGAGTTTGTTCTCTCACATTCCCAATTATTATCCTCCTAACTCGGTGGTCTCTTGATCCTTACCGTAACAGCAATGAGTGTGTGTGCGCATGTGTGTGGTAGGGTGGTGGTAGACCGCAGACAGCCTCTAGGTGCCACTGCACTGAGCATGTGTGTATACTTGCGTGCCTCTTTCATGTCTGGACCTGGATAGAAAACAAACAGATAAAAAAAAAAAAAACAGAATAAATTCATGTGTTATTTTTTCAGACATGTAATTAAATGTTATTCAGATAAATCAAACACATGCACAGCAGGTTATTTGGATAGAAGGACATGCACATACACTCAAGCTGACAGACATATACGCAGCTATTTCTTAAACGCAACAGTTTAATTGCAAAATATTGAATAGCTTTTTTTTTTACACCAAGTGATTAAAATGTGGCTCAATTTCCAAATGTATGTTTGTAGTAATTATTCAGCAGCACTAGCTGATGCATGAACAGTATTTGCTTTAATAAGTCAGCACATCATCCCCTCTGAAGAACTCACAGGATATTAAATGTATAACAAGCCCACTTTCAAGCCAATTCCTATCACAACCTTAGCACCTTGGGTGGTCCTTATAGACACACACATACACACACACATGGAGTCAACATGTATTTACATTAAAATGAGATTTATTTAGGTTACAAAAATAATTAAAAAAAGAGAGAATCAGCCTCCAGAGCTGCTTTGCAGTCTGTGAAATCTGACCTTGATAATACACACAACAGACTGTGTGTTGTGGTGGCTGTTATGTCTCCTTTAACAGAGCAGACGTGTAAATGATGTGCCTTTATGTGTTGCTCATAACATACAGGATTATGAGGCTACTGACTGTAATGCATCATAGACTGTAGAGCTGCTTCTGACATGCCCACAGCACGATGAGGCTGAGACAGAATGAATCATCAAAAGAATTTCTGAGTATAAAATCTTAAGCTGACCAGATGGAGAAAGAAATAAGAACAATCTTTGCAACAGGGGTTACTAATGTTGCCTTCCTAATATTAAACTGAAGCTAGACATAAAAAAAAAATTATCTTAGCTCATTGATTATAAATAATAATTTAAAACAGAAGAAAAAAAAGATTTATTTTGTGATCCAACGTTCCCATTGATCCTATTTAAGACATACACCCATGTTATCATGATTAATATTATTTATATTTGTTTGGTGTTGAATCATCTAAGTTTTTTCCGATAATTTTCTCTCTGTATCCACTTGTGTTTTCTTTGATTCAAGAGCCGTTTGGTCTCCCATTGTGACAAATAATGAGTCATACTGCGCACTCTAAAATCGGCTGGTTCATTTGTGGTCAATAAGCACATGAAAGTTCCTGTGGAAGTGATATTCATTACAGATTTTTTTTAGCCACTTTAGCCACATTAATGATTTCTTTAAGTACCCTGCTGTTCATAGTTTTACGTAGTCCCTCAGAGTCCTTTTTACTTCCATCCTTTTTAGTTTAAGATCTTGTCCCTGGGCAAAAACTCTAGCAAATGGTAATAATTAGATGTGGCAAGTACAAGTGTGTTACTAAAGATAACTAAAAGTCTAAATGTGTTTTGTTTAAGCGTAATATGCATGTCTGAACCAGTTCTACTTCTGCCTCGTGTAATATCACTAGTAGAGTTTAGAGGTTAATGCAAATTATAATTTTTCTAATACATCACAATATTTTAGCCTCCATATCAATCTCTTCTTTTCTCTCAAACACACAGTTTTATGTATTATTCACATCCACATAGTTTACATAAAACTCATGTTAAAAAAAAAACACCATAGCTGATATAAATGGACCTGGAAATACCAAGTAATTATATGTACAATATATAGACCCACTTACAATTGAAACCACACAAAAAATATGAAGTGATTAAAAGGTGGTTTGCTAAAATAGACGGGCCAGTCAAATATGGTTCTGCTAAACTCTTCTCTGCCGGATCTGCATTAACAGAGAAAGAACAATAATTGACCTTGGCTGGATGAAAAATTGCCTCAATTGTTCATACTTTACTTTGATCTTAAATACAGTGAAGCAGGGCAGCACAGGAAAGCTGCTCACTACAGACTAAGGAGAAATTAAACCTTTTATGCCTCCTAAGAACTTCCCCCATTGTTTCTCTTTATAAAACTTCACCTCTGCAATTTACTTTACTTTCTGTCTGGACGAGCTAATGTATCCTTCAGTTACTGCTATTTTCTATGCCATACTGCAGTTTTTTTCTAACCACTTCCTGTATCATTTCTCTCCAAGCTCTCTTTGCAGTGTTTTTTTTTTCTCTTTCACTCCTGCTGCCCCATTTCTTTTTGGGCTTCAGTAATCAACTTGCAGAGATCAGTAAAGGTACCTCCATCATTAAAATCCCTAATGCATTCACCAATTTATACTCTCAGTACATTTAAAAGAAAAATAAATAAAAAAAAAAAAAATGGGACCACCCATGTGTTTTAAAACCAAAATGCAGCAGAAAAGATAAATTTTCTTCCAACTCACTAATTGAGCAAGTGGGCACCAAAGGACAAAAACAACAAAAAACCCCAGAAAATTAACAGATATTAGAGGGTTACATGGAACACATGGTCATTAGATATTTATGAGAGGATGCTTTTAATCAGGACTGCTCAAAGAGCCTTTATTGTGGGCTTGATTGGTATTGCAGTTGTTCCTTTTCCCACAAAGTAAAGGAAGCCTTGGATAAACATGTGTCTGAAGTTTTCGACAAACTCCTAACAAGTAATTGCCCAGCGCTATATAAGAAGGATGACACAGCAGAGTGCTGGATGCCACAACATGCAGTCACGGGATACAAAACCTTTAGACATTTTTCTCTTTTCTAATTTAAGATCAATCCTGTACTTGTGGTCTTATGTGGTTCAATGAGCTGAAAACAACACACCAAGGTTTGGCCTTCGACTTCCACCGGCCCAGTCAGGGTTAAAATGTACAATGCAGAAGAATTAGAGATGATGACTCTACTGAAAAATCCTGTCCTTTTGTCTCATGTGCTTTGGTTGCCTTAAGAAAATAATTTAATTTCAAATACATTTCAAAGACAAGACAAGCATTCATGGTTTTTATGGTTACAATACATACACAAATGTAAACCCTCTGATCATCTGGCTTCTATTCAATGCCTAAATACAGACTTGGATGAAGACTAAAGTTAGTTGGGTGATGAAATACAGGACGCACTGATTTGCAGTTCCCTCTAAAGCGAAGCACTTGTGTTTAAGCGAACGTCTATGAATGTCGAGTATGTCTGCCGACTGCTTTGATCAGTTCTGCTGTGCCACGTCCAAACAACCAACAGAGGTACCAGAGCACAAAACAAGTGACACGGCTGTTCTCATGCCTACATTTGTGTTGCAATATATAAGTTAATCTTTGTTCTTTGTCAGTGTGTATGTGTTCTTAACATTTTGTGTCTGTTTGTAATAAAAACTAGAGCAGACACGCTGAGCTAGACCACCCAGAGAAGTTACCCAAACACCCTCCACAAAAAATAGGCACTAGTCTTAATTATATCCATCCTCTGGGCGTGTCTCTCCGCTCAAAACAGACATCTGAGCCACCCCCCAACCAATAGGCCACAAACCTCATGACAAGGAAAGAACTTTTTGGTGGACACGTCGACCTATGATGGAAATAAACATCTTTAGTACTGTGTGTAATTTTTGTATAATTATTTCTTCTTATTATTATTATTCTTTTTTTACTCTATAAGGAGATTATAAATGAAATCTGCATTAATCTTATTATCTTGTTTGGTACCAAATAAGTGTAAAAGATCAGACTTTAGGAAGTTTTTTTGATAAGCTAATCTGTAGGGTTTCATGTCATTTATCTACCGAAACACAAGAAGTAGGGTAAAACATTAAAACAAACACCACTGCGATGCTCAACATTTTATCACCAAGGGAAAAGGTACGCATGTGGAATCACATATGCTGTACTATGGAAGCAACTACATTGCTCTCTTTCATGATCTTTAAAATTTGGGTTGGTAACGTGAAGGGCAAATGTGTGGTGTGCACATATAAAGGCATTAAAAAATACAATTAGAAAGAAAAAGATTTTTTTTAAAAAGGCTGGACCCCAGCAACTATCTGCCAGACAAATCCTACTTGTGCTTTGATCCACTGCCCACCTTTCCTCTGTTTTCTTTTTTCAAAGCAAACAGCTGCAATGTTTAACTGAAGTGCAATGACATTCCAAGGCTCTAAGAAAACTATAAAATCTGCTGAAAAAAAAAACAAATAAGCAAGCAAGCTAGTCTCACACATAAAAAGACAAATTCTTTACAAACATTTTAACATGCTATCCTCTGAGTCCTCTGAGGATGAAGGGGTTAATCTGCCTCTCTTGTAGTTTAGCTGAGATGCTATCGAAAGCCATTTGTTCCAAGTAGCGAGGCTAATGACCCTGATCCGACGCTTGGCGTTCAGCAGGGAGACAGGGAAGGTAAGTAACCTCATATATTCTCAGGGGGCCGGGCTAATGAGAGGGAATGGGAATACAAGCTACGGTCCATCATCTACTTAGAATCCAGACAGCAGAGCTGTCCTGTCCTTACCCCGCCCCCCACACAAACACACACGTATAGAAAAATGCTAATAGAAAACCCAACTACTATTCTCAACCCAATTTTACTCCTGTCATGTTAAGTTAATGTAAAAAAGTGCCGCATTTTATCATCAATAAGTCAATAGCCCATTAATTTTGGGACACCGGTATTATTACTGTAAACGAGGAGTTCCATCATCAAGATAGCTGGCTGCTGCTGCCGATGTTTTCACTCCTTTTAACCACTTGACTGGAATTTGTCAGTCTGCTGGCCTGCTTCATTGTACAAAACTACTTTACACCACCAAACATGATAAATGTGCTGGTTTTCTAACACAAACAGAAGTAAGCACTGTTTTTTTATTTATTTATTTTTGGTATGTAAAAAAAGGAAAAAAAATGCATCAGTATATATAGTGAATTTGCGTCATACAATATTGTTGATTACAAATAAGACATGTGGCACTTAGTGTAAAAAAAAGTGACACTATAGCTCTTTGCTTTTTTTTAGTTTACTTATAGCTTCTTTACAAAAAACCTTTTAAATGAGCGTTAGGAGTTCTGTATTTAAACACTATGCGATCTCCATAAATAGCTGCTTAAAAGCTCCTCAGAGCTGCTACCATGAAGAAGCATAAAGGCATACATAGACAATGTAAAGTTGGGCATCGATGCCCCTGGTATACGAGTCTGTAAGAGTTCTGCTGTGATGGGAAAGCTGCAGGGGGTCCACTCCACTGCTTTTTATTCAATTCAAGCCGAGCCTGGCCATTTCTTTAACTTCTGGCATGCACAGGAATATTTATGCGTGTGTATGTGGAAAAAAGAAAATGGGTACAGGAATGAGTTCCCTACTGCACTCTCCGTATGTGTGTTTGTGTGTGTCAGTAATACCTCCAATGGCAGGCTAATGATAGGTCTTATCGACACCCAGCAGTGAATGCAGGCCTTTGTCTCCTCTCGGGACGCATTATGAAAAGCTTAGGGGGCTGCCTTTGACTCCTCTTTCATTCGTTCACCCACTGATAAAACCCAGTACAAAAAAGGCAACTGTTATACAGCTCCTGTAGTGCGGCAAGTTTAGTGCACAATACAAACCCCCAACCCTGCACACTTGTCGGCAAAATAAGAAAAAGTTAGACTCAGAGCTCAAAAGCTCATAAGTCACAAACAAAATATGAAGATTAAGACCAGAATTTCCATTTTACAATAAACAAAATCCCAATGCCTGAAATCACTTCTCATTTTAAATAGTATATAGGATGTCAGAATAGAGTGGAAAAACAGCATGCTTGGAGTAATTCTCTTTAAAGATAGTGCTATACCAATGATAAGAAGTAACAGTAAACAGTAAAAGTTTAACACTTTGCCATTATTTCAACCTGATAAGCAGCGAATGCATGTATTTTCCAATGTGCCTTCATTCATGATTTATGCTCCACCAAGCTGGTCCATACCATACAACCGATGCTATCTCACTTCAAAACAAATATTGACATCAGTAGTTCCTCTAAGTCCATATTTATTCAGATGGTATATTTGACTGGAAGTTTAGCTAAAAAAGACAGAAATAAAGAAGCAAAGCCTTTCTCCTTGTTTAAATGCTTTTTTTTAATTTTTATTCCGGTGTTTACTTGTGTTAAACGTTTACTTGCTTCCTCAGACAAGCAGCTTATGAAATAAAAATGTTTTCCTTTCCAACAATGGTAAACGCTACTTCGTACATTTTAAAGACTTTAGCTTATAGCACCTTGGGGAAGCATAAACAATTCTTATTTTCCTGCTGTGTCACTAAAAATCCTCTCACCATCTATGCTTTCTTTCACAGCATTATTTTTAATAGGTTTTTCTTTTTAAATGGCACATAAATTCCTTACATTGACTCAGTATGTGGATTTTTCCTCTTTCACCTACTCTGTTATTCTCTATTCATCTCTATTTTCCGGTAAACAGAATTAATGACAACAATTTATTCTCTTGTAAATTCTACATTCTGCTGCACAATTTTGATTCTCAACTTCAGTTTTAAGCAGAAGAGCAATAAAAATTTTTGATGCAAACCTTTCAATTTCTCTTCCTCGGTGTCTATGTTACTAGCATATTGGTCTATAAGAAAACCCCTTAAAATCTCATTTAGCAGGCAGGTAGAGTTAAGACTTCCCCATCCCATCCCTCACAGCAATTAAAGAGAGGCCAGGAAGTGCTTTATTTTTATGGTCTATAATAACATTAGCGACGTCACTGTACTGGCCTTTACCACTCACCAATTTAACAATTCCACAGCATCCCATACATGATTCTCTAGAGCTCACTATGAAATTTCTTAACCATCATTCTTATCTGTGTTGTTGATTCCAGCTCTCTAAATGTTTGGCTGTTCATCACCTTTGCTCACTTTTAATTTTTCCACCTCTGCCTCCTCATTCCATCAATCTTGCATCCACACCTCAAATTCAAGAGAATCTCTATCTAAGCTTCAACCTTCTGTCTGTTAGACGATAATAGAGTAGCACTTTGTGCCTTTGTAGAGATCTTTATGCAGGAAACAAATGTTACCACGTCTGCCAATTGTCCTACAGGCATGAGCATGAAACTCACAGTTACTCTATTACTTTGTTCCCCCAGTTCTGAGTGAATCAATATGACATGACAGAATGACTCATCTGACTGTCATTTTCTTTTTACACATATATATATTTGAAAAATGAAACTTTGTGACACGCTGTGGCTTGAGCCTTGCAACCTCGCCTCAGTCTCCACAAATGGACACCAAAAGAGAAGCACGTCCCTCAGCTTTTAAAAGCCAGCTTAGACAGACTCGGGTGCTCCTGAAAGACCTGCTTCCACGGTAAGACACATCTGAGAGAAAAAAAGGGTGAGAGGAAAGAGCAGAGGCATGTCTGGATATTTTCTTACAACATCCTCCACCTTTGTCTCTTCTTTCTCCCAGAGACTTCACTTGCATCATATGACAAGTCCCTTAAACAATGGGGTTGTGTGAGGCTATGCCTTCACTAATCTCTGATGGTTGATAAATAGTGGATCCATCTAAAGAATGATGAAAGAAGGAATTACCTACTCAAACAAATTAAAAATCGCTTCCATTTATTTATCAATTTATTTACTTATTTATTTAAATCCAGGTAGAACATTACCATTGCATGTGTTTTGAAGTGTTCTAAAAAGAAAAAAGAATATTATGAAACTGATGAGAGAAAGAACTAAAGGGAGATGAAAATGTGTCCAAGCACAACGAAAAATGGTGAGTGTGATGCATGTAGAGCAAGAAGAGAGAACTGAGTGCAACTGGACTAGGTTGATATGAAATGACTTAACCTAAAATGAAAAGAACTGAAATACTCTAAACTGGATTTGCTCTGTCTTCTGTAGAATGAGTGTGAGGTGCAATATATATATGAAAGTTCTGCACAGAGAGCTAGAGAAGGGAATACTAAAAGTAGAACTATTTTTTCTTTTACTGAATGGTTAAAATGACTCAACTTAACCTGATAAAAGCTTTGAAAAAAATATTTAACCCTTGCTTTTACAACCTCTGGGTAGACGGTTGAAGTGGAACGGTGTTTCATCAGAAGGGAGGATGACAGGAACTGAGAAACAAAACATTTTTTCTTCTTGCTGCATTTGCTTTTTAACCATCCCCCTACTGGTGTATAGTGGCGGCCATTCTGTCTCTGCCTGCATGGTAGAAAATGATTTACTGCTGTTTTCAGGCTCACACAGAGAGTGAGAAGATTACTCTCCAAGAGGCTGCTCGCTTTGAAAACTGCCGAAACACAGTTAAGACAATAAGGTGGCTCCCCTCCCACTTTGCTTTGCCTTGTGGGTATGCTGTTCTCCAAGGTAACAGCTTATCTTTTTTCTTTACTGCATCCCTAAAATATAAAGACGGATTTATGCTTGCGCGGTGTCTGCGTGCAGCAGGCTACGGCGTAGCTGACGCTGGTGAGTTTGCTTTCGCGTAGGGGGTGCGCGTCGTTCTGGCGTCTGTTGCAGTTTCTCCTCCTAACCTGAAGGTGGCGGCAGGGGTGGTATCGGCCGGTAAACTCACCAGATCAGAGTTATTTTGATGATTAACTTCAGTTTGGTAGGTATTTTCTGTTTTAAAACAACAATGGCGTCCAGTGTGGTTCAGTTTCTTTATTAGTTTGTGGAAGAAAATGAATAAATAATTTGATTAGCCTCTCGTCAACTTGATCCACTGGTTATTGTTTTTAGAAACGGTGGTTCCCACACAAATTCAGCTCCCAAATTCAGATCCCAAACTGACCAATCACAAGGGAGTACTTCCGCGTCAACCGTCTGCGTAGCAGGGGTGCACGTCAGGTCTGAATAAGGTGTGCATCGAGCCTCCGCGGAGCTACGCAGAGCCTACGGCGGTGATGCGGATGCAGACGACACGCAAGCATTAATCCGCATTAAGAAAAATTCAAATCCTCACCACAATAGGGAATTCTTCTAGTATCACAAGTGGAATTTGTATGGCATAAAAATCATATTGATTAAGATATTTCCATATGATAAAACTTTTTTGCTAACTTCACAAAAAAAATCCATGAGTACCAACTTCATGAAATGGAAAGATATCACAAATTTCAAGTTTCTCTCTTGTTGATTAAGCCACTAAAACCTCATTTCTCCTCTTCAAAATTTCCTTATCAGTAGTTTTTCATTCCTTTGAAATTTATCCCTTACGGACTTTAAAGAGCGTAGATGAACTTCAACACCTTAGCTTCATTTAAAATGCGCAGCTCTATGAATATGCAAATCTTTCCCCGCCTCTTTCTCCGATGCTCTTCTGAAGCTTGTGTATACCTGCTAATCTCCAACTCTGCAAAAATGCAGGAAATAATTTTTTTTTTCAGTTTACTAAAAGTCGATGTGTTAGAAAGGAAGTATATTTTATGTATCTCTCTCTGAGGTGTTAGTAATGCACAATTGGCCAATGCCTTGACAATATTAGGCAACAGTTTAAGCATTGATAAAGCAGAAATGTTTCATTTCAGATGGTTATGTGAGGATGTTGGTGACATTATCAGAGGTGCCAGCATCCCAAAAAGATGGTTTAGGCAAAAAAATCTTTTTTTTTTGTGAAAAAAAAAAAAAAAAAAAAAAAAAAAATTGACATAAGCCATTTATTTAGGAAGGTGATGATATTTATCTATGTGGCAACTGTGTGTGTGATTTCTTTGATAACCAAATTAGGGCTTCAAGATATCAGGATAACATGCGATATGCGACAACACTGTTGAAAGTTGCAATGACGATATAATCTGCAATAAATAAAATAAATTGAGCTGCTGCTTTGATGTTTTCTTACACGTAGCTCCACTAGCAAAACTCTCGAGCAGATGTCTGTTGAACTTTATAGCTTGTGCAATAGTAATGCTAGTAGCGTGTTTTAGCTATCGCTAGATTTTGGTAACTCTTATTAATGAAAATAATTTGGTCAGAAACACAAACAGACCATGTAATACGATGTCCTTCAGCCTAAAGATAAGAGATTAAAAAAAAAATAGACAGCCTTTGTAAAAGTTTGAGGATGTTTTCTTTTATATATATATATATATATATATATATATATATATATATATATATATGTTGTATTTTTATCAGTCCCGAGCTGCTAAATTCTTCTCTGCATTTAAACCCATTCTAGTTGCTAGGAGCAGTGAGCTGCCAGATTCCAGCTCCCAGGGAGCAGTTGGGGGACCTCAAACCCAGGTTCTCCAGACTCAAGTCCACCTCTGTAACCACTAGGCTACTACTCCCCAACTTTTGACAAATTATAAAGGATATTAGTTTTATATTTAAGTGTGGACACTGTTTCTGTCAGATGAAGCAGAGTTTTAGACATTAATGAACCGATGACTAATATGAACAACAGAGTAACTTTGATAATGCCAGATAAGAGGCCCTTGTCAGTAATGGTGGACCACGAACTAACGTCATCTGTCCAGATATCCACAGCGCTGTCCTTTTTGGCAGATACGAGGTACTCCCGCCGCAACACACAAAACATGTGTCCACTGGTGTTTGGGACTTGCAGAGTATCTGTGTTTATAGTGTCTCATCTCTCTTCTAACCAACATAGTTCAAAATAGCTGACGTGCTGTTCTGTTTAGCCACAAGTTCTTCTGCATTCACATTTTTTTCGCTCTTCTCGTTACCTTCTACCATCAACACATGTGCTCTAATGCTGCACTCGTTGGCATTTACATAAATAATCCAGGACACTAAGAGTCCATTTGATTCGCCATTGCTGAATGCTCAGCAGCATTTGGAACAGCGTCATGTTCCTTCCTTAATAAATGCAAACAGGGAATACTATTTATCGCAGTTTAGACGGCTTTTGCAATATGTATATTGCAAAGGCTATCGCAATGAAGGTAAATTTTTTCTATATATTACGCAGCCCTAAGCCAAATCATACTTAATGTATAAGGTATTAAGTAATGTGCTAATTCAATATAGTCTTCATTTTACATTATGAGATCACACTCTGTTATGTCCCACAGACAGAACCATAGAGAGAACATATCCTCCATGATGGTTTATTCTCTATTCTTTCATGTGAATAAAGCTATACAGATCAGCTTGGAAACTGCCCATACTGTATGTATCCATTTAATGAAATTTAGGGAGATTTTGTTTCCAATTTTACTAACAAGCAGATAAAAATAAACTAATAAAATAATTGCTGGCAGGTACCTCAAAGTATAGAGATTCAAGTGGGAACAGAAAACAAGATGAAAACAATAGAGAAGGAGGAATGCACTTGATGACTCAGATAGGATGACATGTTCTTCACCTGTTAGTTGTAGCTCAATGCAAGATACACACACACTCACGCAACAAACACATTCGGTCAAAAACTTAATAAAAACATGCACACATGCAAACATCAAACCCACTCCAGGTGCACAGCTGACTCAGGCAACCAGGTGGAAACAGATACAGAAACTGTTACACTAGAAGCACTTGAGATCTCTTACTTGAATCACTATTGCCTTTAACTTGTCGTGCTCTGCCGGGGTAGGGGGGCAAATGGCAAGTCTTCTTCGCTTTCTTCCTCTTATTTCAGCTTCTTTCATGACCTGACAGAGAACAGAACAGAAAGGTGCAGTCTTTAAGTAATAGAAAAATAATCAAGATATATCGAAATGCACTTCATGTAAATACATTAAACCCTATCTTATTGGGAAAATGGGTTGTTGCCTGTAGGTCTGTTGTCTTTCCAAACAGTTTCTTTTTGGTGGCAAAAAAAAAGTCAAATAAAGATAGATATAGGGATAACAAACCAATACAGCTCATGGCCTAAAGCTGCATGTGTTTAAAGTCAGGATGCATTTGACACGTTGCATTTCATCCCAAGTGTTGGGTAAACATTTTTGAAGGAATTCAGGGGTATCCTGCCTGACAACTGCCATTGATTGCTTTACAGTGTAGAACAAAGTGGCTCACTGTAACATGGAAAGAGGTTAAAGTTACAGTCAGAAAACACTGACAAGGACTTACTGATAAAATAAACAAAAAAACACAAGTAATTCTGAACCACGATAAAAAAGTAAAATATAA
Source organism: Rhadinocentrus ornatus (assembly GCA_037177495.1). NCBI lineage: Eukaryota > Metazoa > Chordata > Actinopteri > Atheriniformes > Melanotaeniidae > Rhadinocentrus > Rhadinocentrus ornatus. The sequence continues at coordinate 13,296,157 of JBAMHW010000016.1, read as the reverse complement.
TGTGGCTATATCAAGAGGATTTGCAGTTACATACCTGTGTTGGCTTGAAGATCTATTTGGTCTTTGTTTTGCTTTTTGTAAATGGAGTTAAAATGTGCTGTATGGATAATTTTATCATGGTTACACTGCTATGAAACAATTAACACGGTTTATTATGTGAGTGTAGGAGGTGTCTTACAGTACACTGATGAAATTGCTAACAGCTGTGACAGCCACTATTGAGAGCACACAAACACTCTTCGCCATCTCATTTGTAGCATACAGCTGCACAGAGAAAGCATGAGGGTTAAGCAAATATTGCACAATGGCCAGAAAACAATGCCCCAACCCCATCCCTCCCCTAATACACATGCACACAAACACATGCATGCACTGTAACTGCAGTATTGCTAAGACCTTGCCAGCTGCATGTGTAAAAAAAAAAATGACTGGCACTGCTTGTCCTCTTTATTGCTGTGAACAGAACATACACCCCTGCTACCCTCCTATTCATTCAAATCTCTTTTCTTAATGATAAACCTTCTCAGTCACACCCTCTCTTCGTCTGTACCCCTCCCACGGTGCCCCTCCAGTCTGGTGTCGACCCTCAAACAAGGCAGCAACAGTGCTCCTTTGTTTGTCCTTCTTCCCTCCTCTCCTCTTGCCCCCTCACCCAGCCCTGAGTGATGCTGGTTGGCGGGGACAGAGGCATGCCTCAACAGGAACGCCGGAGAAGGGGAAGGGAGGGAACGAAAGAGGAAAAAATGTAGGTGGAAGGGGTCGCTGAAAAAAAAAAAAAAAAATAGGGTTCTTACAGTCTATTTCTGACTTTCTTTCTCTCCTCTCTTTCATTTTCACACCTCTGTTTGTTCATTCAGGCTTACACGAGAGGGAGTTCACAGAGAGCATTTGTGGGTAGAGAAGAAGGTGGATTTCAAGTGACCACACCCTCAGTGAACCCACCGACTCCACCAGACTCAGCGTTGCAGAAAGTCATTTGCAGAGGACCACCACTGGTTTAGACAGGGAGGCTAATTTTAAAATCTTAAAGATGAAGAGGACTGAGGGGGGGGGGGGGCTTGATTTTATTTGAACTCTCTGAAAAACAGCTCTGTTCATTGGATTTGTGGCCAAAAAATAACCTGTGCAATATTCCACAGGGAATTTGTTAAAATAGCCTTTAAGTACACAACGTATAATTTCTCATTTATGCAAGAAAAACACTGGGCCTGCCCGCTGAGGTTAGCAAAGATGTAATTTTAGCCATTTCATTCTAGTATTGCTGCTACCACAGAAAACCCAGTTCCCTAATAGCAAAATACAGCTCTTGTAATGTCTCATTTATAAGTGTTCAAAACAGCAGAGCTGAGCTTGGAGCTTGTAGCAAAAAAAACAAAAAAAAAAACATGCACACATACAAACGCAGTTGCAGCCCAGAGGCAATCGCTTCATTAACCCTAACTAATCTAGAAACATTATCTCTACTGAAAATGCCTTTCCATTTTAGGTATGTGCACAGCTGAGCCATGTTAATTCATTCTAAACTTGAGGAAATTTGGGAGCTATGATAATGTCCAAATATCTGATTTCATGCACACTTGTGTGCTATGGCCCTCAGTGTCTACACTGTATGCTGTGACAGACAGAGAAAAAGTGTGTAAGAATGCATGATAGTGTGTGTTTGTGTGATTATGTCAGTGATGCTGCTCGCAGCCTTGATCTACACTATGTGACACCCATAGAGCCTGCTTTATTAATCAATAGGACAGATGAAGACAGACTCCTGCTGCGCTGTGAGGGAAAAGGGTAGCTTGTGTTCACAACTGTGTGTTTGTGTTTCTGCATGTACGGAGGCTAGAATGCCCTCGGGTGGAACGTGGCAGACATGATGCAAACCTTTCAGGCTTCCTGCCCACACAGATCATCTGCACCAAATTTGCCTTCTTGTACCCCCAGAAAAAAAAAATCTCTTTTTGATGATCTCTTTTGATACACTGATGCTTGCTAGTTTATTCCAAACCTTCTCAAAACACCAATTTCTTGTAAAACTACAAAGAAAAACATGCAGGGTTTTTACCTGTGTATGTCTCAGTATGATTCTACGACATTTTAAAATTTTCTGACCTTTTGAGGAGGCTGGTAGGGTAGTTTACATGAAAATTTACAGCAAAATCATCTTCAATGCACCACTTCTTTGATGTCACAACCACCCTGTCTTCTTTAACATGATACAAGCTTTCAGAGGCACATTAAACATTTTTATATTGGTCAGTCTCACCCTCACTTCAGAATGTCATATGTCACAACGCATAACTATAATTATTTGTTCCCAAATACACACATCTATTGATGTCTATTTAGAGTCCTTAAAACCCTAAGCTATAAAAACAGTGTGCCTAAAGGCCTATTGAGAAATATTTGTAAAAACAGGTTAAATACACCTCAAGGCAGTCAAACCACTTGAAAAAAACTGCCTAGTTTAAAATAAACTTCCACTTTATTCGAGACCTGTGAGGTGCAAATCTGGTGGGTCTGAATTCTGGTATTTATTCACTTTCTTATTTGTAGAATAAAAATTGGAGCGCATCATTATCCATAACTCAGTGAAATCACATTTTCTGAATTATTTGGCAATTTTTAGCTGGAATTTATGGTTGTATAATTTGATATCATATTTGTTTGATCGATCTTTGTAATGTATATGCTCCATGCAAGTGCATGCACAAGTGCCAGAAAATCATATTTCTTGACTAATTATTTCAATAAAAAAAAGTTAGAAATGTCTATTTTGAATTGAGAAAACGAACAGAAAATATGTTCTCAAATCAAAAACCTGGACTAATAGAGCATGGACAACCAAAAGGAAAACATTTTGTTCTGGTCTGCACAAGGCTGGATCAGAGAGTGGGGGCATAGACTGATACGAATTAATAAACAAACCGTCTGTGATGGTACTCACTGGTTGGTGAGCTGCTTTGTTTCTTCCAGTTCGGTATTCAACCATCGCCACTGTGGTCTTTCTGGAGTTAAAAGCTTTCATATTTGGAAAAAACGATGTAGCTGATTAGTGACCCTTGAAATCTGATTGGACATAAGTGTGAATCTTCGAGGAATTCTAAACTAAGTAACTTATTTTCAAAGAGACAACCAGCACAATTACAAAAGGGATTGAATCCAGCTAATAAAATGACTCATTAAGAAAAACTTTTCATAGCCCGAATTTATATAACCCGAAGATGCGTTGGTGCCAAACATTGTAAGTGGTATTGTACTTTGAAGCACTTCTACATGGCTTTGTCCACAGATTCTACAATCTACAAGTGGGAAAGATTATGCAAAAACATCTAGGCCACATTTTCACAAACCTTGATGGAGAAGTGGACAGTGGAAAAAAGAAATAATCCATTTAAAAAGCAGTTGTGCATCAGAATCCATCTTTTTATAACTGGCCTTGGAGAATGACTGAGCTCTCCGAGTGCACCCCTAGTCTTTCAAATAATTGGAAGATGGTTGAGCTGGAAAGTCACATCTTTGCATTGCTTTAATGTGTTTGTATTTGAACTCTAAAATTTTTAAACTTAAGTTAATGAAAGACAGTGTTTTAAAGCTCCATTTGTTACAGTGCATTTTATGGAGAAATGCTGAAGTGTTATTTTAAAATACTTTGCATCTTGATCGCAAACTCAATTGAATTTGACCTTCTTATTTAAATAATTTGCATAGTGTGGCACAATCATGAAAATGTTTCAATTTAAATCATCTCCAATGGTCATTAACACTGAAACTGTAAGCATAATGATGTAGAAATACTTGGACGCTAGATTCAAGTTGATTTCCTTACTGGAAACGAGGAATGTGTGTCATTTCCTGACGTTCCAAATGGCCAAATCACTTGAATGCAAAGCCACAGAGGCCATTTCTCCCACAAAACATAAATCCTGGAGAATTGTTATCAGTCACTGAGAGGCTTTGCCTCCTTGGTGTATTGCAAAACCGTTTTGTGTGTTTTCAATGCAACTTGTGATATTTGGCCTGGACTCAGTGCCCTCTTTGTTTGCCATTGTGCAGAGATGAATGAATCTTTCTTCCAAATTTCATACAGAGATGCTCTGTGTGAAACCATAGAGACACCTTTGAGACCACTAAACTGATGTACAGACTGAATGTATCCACTAAGAATATTATTCCCTATATGAAGTGCTATAAAGTCATTAACTTTGATTTAAAGTTGTTTAAAGTATGTTTCAAACTTCAAGCTGTTAACTAGCCTTAAGTAGTCCTGTTACATCCTGTTAGAATAACAAAGCCTTTAACAAAAACAGAGACAAGGTATATAGCAAACTGTTTAATTTTTGGATAAATCAAATTAAAGATCAAGACTTTGTAGCAAATTTGTTAGAAAAAAATTTGAAAAAAGGAGGTTGACATTTTTCTGTTAATAGTAATGGAGAACTTGTGACTGCAAATGATTCAGATTTAATGATGAACAGCTCTTCCTCTTCTGTGATAGATTTTCCTTTTTATAAGAGTTAGGCATCAGCATGACACAGCACAGTGTGTCTGCTAATTATCAGTGACGCATACCAAAAACCCAAAGATTCCAAAAAAAATACACATCATACTGATATTATTCTGAGAATATCCTCTTACTATCACACATGCATGACATGAAAGTCATTTACTGAAAGTAAATGTACGAAACCTCCAGAATAAATCAAGAAGTATGACACAGCAGTGTTTAAACTTTTTAAAATCAACATCTGAGTTTTAATATGCAAAACAGCAACAAAAATAAAATCATTCTGATGGTTAATAGGCTATCTCAATTCTCAACCTTGAATTTAGGTTTACAAATGAAAACTAAATCCGAACATTAAACCCTGTTTCACTTCTTAACCCTAGAAGCCCTGATTGCATAAGCACATTGTGTGATTTGACATTGTCCGTCTGACACTCAGACAAAGGGCCCGATGTAGGCCTCAAGGGGGCAGATGACAAACAGTCCTAAACCATGGCCAGACATAATCCAATCCCCCCCTCCCAAACCTCCCGCCAAAACTCACAACAAATGCAGGGTGGAGGAGGACTTATTCAGAGCATATTAGGGAGGTGAAGGGGGCCAGGCACAGAGGGACCCTCTTCACTCGGCTGTCCTAATCGTCTGAGACAACGCCTCTAGAGGCAGATCTTCCCGCCTTCAAACCCCACCCCACCCCCATGAGGCATGTCCCAGACACATTCAGGAGTGTTTACAAGGGCAGGCGGCCATGAAGTGGGAAAGCTGACCAAAATTAACAGCCCCCCTGGGAGTTGTAGTTTAATTGTCCATCTTCTTGGCCCAAATTAAACAAGCTTGAGCATGCTCAAGTATCCATATACATACCCACCATCGCTACCCCACTTTTAACAGACTGGCACGTTCCACGGAGAATGCCACTGATGCAGAATGATGAGTGGGACCCCATTGTCTCATTATATTGTCTTCAATTAGGGAGAGACAATGAGAGGAGCATTTGTAATCATGAGCATCCCAAACTCATGCTGGGAAACAGAACTTCATTATGTCCAATAGTCCCTCATTGACAATAAAACTCAGAAAATATGCAGTTCATCCTTAAAAAGTTTTAAACATAAATAGCTTGGAAAGAAGTGAGTTACCAGGAAACACTGTAGGGGGTTCTGAAACTGAAGATAACAACAGATAAAAGCAGAAGGAAATCTCCCTTTTATCTGAACACGAGATTCAACCTCTAAAATACCTCCCATCCAATAATTTCATCTCCTGCTTACTTACCTGTCACAAACAAGTTTAGTACTCCCTTCTTTAAGGTTTTAAAAGTAACAATCTTAAGGGTTTTCAAGAAGTGAGTGGATTAATATTAAAAAAATAAATAAAAAAAAACATCACTAATAATACTTTGAGAAGAAACTCAGTGCTTCTCTGAGCTACTTCTTGCAGGGGTGAATTTACAGGCATCAAGTGTAGACATGATGTCTTTTCATCTTCACCTAGCAAGTGTTGTACAAGCTAAGCTCCAAGAACAGAAGCTCTGGCAACGCTAGTGTCAGAGCCATCAGTAAAAATGAGACTTCTTTAAGAAAAAGAAACTTGAGAGCGCATTATCTACATTTACCTGGAGAGCGCTCAGCTGAGAAATGGCTCTACCTCGACATCTCGCCAGCTTTGTAGCACACCATGCAGTTTAAATCACGTTCCACAGAGGCTGTTGGGCTTTGATAGAACTGTCCAACTGGACAAATACTGCTTTCAGGAAATTGTGCAAATGATTTCATTCAACTAGGATTGTAGCAGTACACCCCCCCCCCCCCTCATGCCGCTTTTCCTCTCTCCTCACAACACAAAGAGCTAATCTGAGACGAACACTCGCACCAGCTCTGACACATTGTCAATGTAAAACCGGGGTGATTTTATTTCTCTTTGAATCATGTAAGTGAGGCATGAGGTGAAAGCCATCTTTCAAGCACACGAAAGGCTTAGAGAAATACATACTGCTGGAATTATATATCATCCTTTCCTTGCTCACCTATAACTTTGGTTGATGTTTCACATGTACAGTATCAGAAAACTCACTATATGGATCCCAAAATGTTTGGATGTAGTCCATTGGCAGATGAAATAAGTCTGCAGAGGGTGCCAGTCAGAGGGATATCTGTCAAGTCAAGATGCCCCGGGGCCGAACATCTTTTACTGCAAGGCCCCATTCCCTTATCTGATCCCAGCAGATGGGGCAAGATGATGGCCATGCCAGCCAGAGCCTTTGATTTTTTTAAAGTATATCCCTCTGCTTTCACGCTGCTTTATTGATCGCTGACAAACCTCATTTTGTTCTCCTTCCAGAGCGCTCTATTTGTAATGTGATCACCCAGATGAGGATGGCAGAGAGGTGGACAGATGCTAATCCTCTTTTTTTCTCTTAGTCTCAAGCATCATCTCCAGTGATTTTTCTACAAATCACCCCTGGCAAGTTTGATACTGCCTCAAGACTTCCCTGTCTGTGGGTCACTTAACAGAGTTACTTTGTGTGTAAAACAATAGTTCTCGTTCCCTCATTTAGAAGAAAGGTTAAATGAAATTAAGCCCATACAACAAAAGCAGTCTGGTTAGTGCTTTTATCTTCAGCAGCATTGACTTTCAATTCATTCTCCACCATTTTTGACCAAAGGCTTAGTGTTAAATGTGCTCATTGACCTCTGAGAACTTGACACATTCCACCATGTTGAACAGAACAAGGCAACGGTAAAGAGCGAGGAGCATCTGCCTCGTCAGTCCACCCAGATGGCAGCAGAAAATATGTAAATTGGTTCATTAACCTTACAGTACTTAAACCAGTGGGCCATGCAAAGGGCTCATTCAATCTGGGTTTTCTTGAAATTTATTAACGCCCATTAATAACACTGAGAAACTTTCATTAATGGCCTGAGGTGGTTTGCTGTGGCAATATCAAACGCTGTAGTAATTATACATGACATCCCTCTGATTAACACTTCTGTGATTATTACACCATGTAAAAATCACATTTACCCCCACTTAAAGTGAGTTAGCTAGTTTTTTTGTTAGAAAACATTTAGTAAAAACATTATCACAGCACTCAACTAACCCTGGCAGGTTTGGATCTTTAACCCCAGACAATAGAATGGCATGAAGCAAAAAGAAGCAGAGGGGGTGAAAAACTGAAAGGGAGCTGCATTTTCATGTGGCGTTTCCCCCAGTGTGTGCAGAGTGTGTGAAAAATTGGCTAGTAGTGAGCTGCCAGCAGTGAGGGCTTGCACCTGGAACAGGGAGGAGCAAGCGAGGGGCCAAGGGTCACATCATGGGCTAAACAGGATTGAAGTTCTCCCTTTTCCTAAGGAGGCCAGACGACCCCTGCGGCTGCATCGCACAGCGCGGGTCTTTCACGCCCCTTCCTTCCTTTTCCCTTCTCTCTTTCCTCTCTTGGTCACCTCCTTTTCTTTTCTCCTTTGGAAAAAGCACAGTAATCCATAACATACTCAACTATCAGCAGCTCAATTATCCATCCAGTTTCCCTATTTTCTCCCCTCGGATGGAAATTCAAAAACAATTAACCTCTTCACGGCTGGGGACATTTTCAAGCAAAAGGGCATGGAGGTAATTGAATGAGTCTGCCATTTACATTCCTGACCATGACTTCACTCCTTCACGCATAAATCTGGTTACCAAAATCCTAATCTGTGGCTTTGTGATTGCCCAACATCATTATTATGGATGTTTTGTTATCAAGCGTTGAAGACAGTATTTACTTCAAGTAGGATTTAACCATATAATTTGTTAAAATTTTAAAATACTCCAATGACCTACTTCCTGCTTAATAAACTGATGTGATTTCTGTTCCCAAAAATTCATATGTGAGTGATGTTTTATAAAAAAAAGAAATGTTGCATGAACAAAAACACAAACACGGCAATTAAATCCACTAGTTTGTTTGTTTTTTTCTGAAAAATTATACAACTGGACAATTTCACACCAAGTGTTTATAACGCATCCCCCACATCCTCAGCCTTCAATAAAATGTTCTCTTCTCCCCCTTCGAGGGGCCTCCTATTCATCTCCAGGTAGAGAGCCTCAAAGTGTAGGAGGGAGGAACAGCCTGTTTCACCCATTGAGCTTTTTTTATGACTTCCCCCTTCAAAGGGTGGTGGCAGAAGAAAAGACAACCTCAAATCTCCTTGATGCCATGATGCACAGAGTCAGACAACACATAGAAACAAGAGGGAGGATGCGCAGATTTTAACCAGCACTTGGTCTTCAAAAACATCCTATTTGAGAAGATTACATTGCTGTTGATGCAGAGAGACGCCCTTCCAGCTGTTGGGGGATAATCCTCTAACAAACAAGTTTATCAAAAAAATGGACACGGCTGAGAAAAACAACAGTGAAAAAAGCAAAAAATATCACCTTTTTGACAAGAAATAGAAAAAGGTGTGTAATAAAGACTCCAGCCAGGCATTTTTTCTTCAAGTTAAGCTAGCTTATTACCAGCAGATGGAAAATGATGCAATGTCTAACCACCACAAATCAAGAAAACAAAGAGGAATGGATGAATGGAAAGCGCGGATGAAGATTTTTTAAATATAGATAAACATATATGTAAGCATTTTTATCATCTCTTTCCTTCCTATTGCAAGGCTTTGGACGCAAACCCACCTCAAAACATCAATTTAAAGATGACCACCATCAAAGCTCAAGTACATCCCAAACAGAGCCGCGATTAAAAGATAGACTTATTTAGAAGAAATTACATTTCCTATTTGAGTTTATACTCAAAAGATTTAAATCCCACTCATTAATAATGAGATATTGTTGTTTTATGGATTGTTATCCTTAAGAATGAGATTAAGACCAAGGCCTACCATTACCACACAGGAAGGACTTAAAAACAAGACAGACACCAAAGATCAAAATCTCTTGTTTGAAGCGCTGAAAATAAATTGTAACAACAACGATAGTGCACAATAAATATAAAAAGAGCCATGCAGCATAACAGCAGAATAAAACTATGTTCTTGTAGATGCTTGCCTGAACAACAGAGCCTAAATCTCGTTCGTACACACACCAAGACACACACAATAGAACACAGAAGAAGTCTTTGATGTTTCCTCATGGGTGTGTGTGTTGCAGCTCTGTGAGTCACCCACACTCCATCCAAGATCCTTACAGGCTGCACAGTGACAGCAGCACAGTAGCAATGAAACTACAACCCTGTACCACACACGCAACGACAAATTCACAAACAACATAGCGTGTCTTGATTAGGAACAAGGAGGGTTTAAAAGAAACATATGCAGAGGGTAGGGCAAGCTAGGCCACCAGAAGAATTAAAATATATATATATATATAAAAAGGAAGAAAACAACTGCCAGTTCTCCAGACAGACTAAAACTTCTCTTGATCATTATGTCTAGCCCTCAGGTGTCTGGGATCGGGCCCACTGTGTAGTTAGGTTGAGGGTGGGGAGGATGGGGTAGAGGTGGGGTGGGTGAGTGTAGATAACATAGCAGCCAGACAAAGAGGGAATAAGAACGCTGCCTACATACCACCAGCATCAAGAAAGGGAGGGTTGGAGGGAGCGACAAGAAGAAAAGAGGCGGCTTATAAAAATTTGATTAGACAATCCTTTGCTGAAGTGACTTTCTGTGTTGGTTTGCTTTTTTTTTTTCCTTTCTTTTTCCCCCTTGCCAGTTCCCCTCCTTTCTCGCTCCTCCAGACCGCTGCCTCAGAGAACAGGGCAGACAGATTTTATAGGTTCTAATTAAAGCCATCTGAAGTCTTTCAAAACATCAAATGGCCCTGGTTTCCCACTTCTTCCCTCTGATTGTGCAGAAGGCATGGAAAAATCAGAGGGCACCTATCTTTGCTGTACATAAATTTTGTATGTTCACACTACCCCCTCCCCACCCCCCACAGAACTTCTTCCCTGACCCCCAACACCCTGTAATTTCCAATCGATAAAAGGGTTCAGTGAGTGATATGACCTCATACGATGTTTCACTATAATTTGACATGAATGCATATTTGAGAAACACATTTCTAAAGAGGTGAAATAAACATGATTCAGTATTTGTTGTTTTGTTTTTCTCTCTTTTTGGGCATTGCTTGCATTTTGAGGAGACACATAACTTAAGATACACCCTTATCCTGCCTGGCGGGTTGAAGTGAAGTGCAGCCCTGTTTTAGTGCGCTTCAAGTACTCCATTTATTTGTCCTCCTGTCGCCCCCCCTAATTGTCCTCATTGAGCCGTGCGGACCGGTTGCACAGCCTGCCTTCCTGTCTGACTGGGGTCAACGGGTTTACGGTGTGCTTTTTATCTATATTTCATTCTATCGCGCTGCGCGGAGAAAGCTACACATTCACAATGAGAACATTCACAGAGACGCACAAAGCAGGTCGACAGGAGAGAAAAAATACCTCAGATGATTCAGACATCAAATTAAATCACGTGTGTTAGGGAAAAAAGCAATGAGTCGGTGTAAATAGTTAAATCTCCTTTAAATGGGAACAAAAAGAACAGAAAGCACACTGTAAAAGTGACACATCTGTCATACGTTCAAAAATTAAGTCGAGCACAAATATATGATAAACATATCAATTACTTTCTTGATTAATAGCAATAAATAATAGCAATAAAATATCGATTATAAGAAGAAAAATAAACTAAGAAGGAAAAAAACGTTGCCACTCACAATTCATTTCAATAACTTCTGGGCGTTATTGTCTTGCCGTTGCGTCTCTCCGTCTGTACACGGAAAAAGTCTCTAACTGCAGCGAAGCGGGGGTCATCCTCATCGACGGGACGGTCAGCTTCAGTGAAAGGAGATAAAGTTTGCGTACGGATAACACCTGGCCAGCCGTGGAGAGGACAGTGGACGTCCGATTCCGCCGATGTCAAGTCTTCAGTGACGCCTGCACTCGCCGGGATTGAGCGTTGAGAGGACAGGGAGCGCACAGAAAGGCGTCATGTGAGCCGGGGAGAGGTGCGCCATTGGCCAGCCCGGGTATAAGTATGATAAGGCTACTCTGTGCGCCATTGGCCCAGGACAGACGCGGAGGCGCCTCCTTACTTGACTGTGCGCAAGAATGTGAGTGCGGCTCAGTGTTAATAATTTTCAACAGTAGAGGTGGGGGGTTGGGGCTAATAGGAAAGAACATGCTCCTAAGATATCATATTTATTTATTTGTTTATTTATTGGTTATGAACAAGAGAAGAAATACACATTTCCTCGTTATGCCTACAAGAGGATGGGTGAAAACATCTGGTGAGTCCATATGTCAACTTTTGAGTGGCTGTCAACTTGTGCACCTAAACACTTGAAGGCAAAATGTGGTATTTACATTTTTTTCATTGACACCAGGAGTAAAAATTTACCAACATTAGCTATATCAAATAAAACAGTATATCTCCATGACAATCTTCCTAGGTGAATTAAACTTGTTCTCCATGGCTTTGTTTCACTTTGGTATTGTTTTGATAACCTGCTTAGTATTAAATAGTCCAGTGAACCCCACAGTTATGTATAAATCTCTTATTTCACAACAATGTCGCTTAAAAAAAAACAAGCTTTTCCTCCTTCTTTGTTACGATACAATACATGATACAATTTGTGGCTCAGCTTGGTGTGTTGGATGATTTGCAGATGATTTCTTGGGTAATGAACTGATGCAGGCTGATCAGGAATGGTTTTAATAAGATACTAAGTATGATCATCTTATAAAGACCTGAGTTTAACATGCATTCTAAAAACTAAAAAAGAGAAATTAAAAAAAAAAAAATATATATATAGCTTATCACAAATTTCCACAGTGAAACTATTTCACGGTCACTTCCCATAAAACAAGTGGTAATACTGAATCTTTTCCTGCTGCTTCACCTACAGAACCTGAAAACACCTAAGCCAATCTTTTCAATAAATTTTCTATCCAGACAAATTCACAAAGTAATCAAATATTTAGGGGATATGTAAGTAATTAAAAATAAAAGTACAACCTATAGATACTGCTTTAACAAGTGCTAGCCCTTTTTATATTTTCTTTTAAATATGTAAGATTAAAATTAGCATGATATGCTCCTCTTATTAATGCTGCTCTCTGCTCTTCTTTATCTCTGCATTGATTCTCTACACAGTTGGACTTCACAGAGGATAACAACACATAAAAGAGCATCCTCTCTCTGTCCCTCTGTGGTTCTCTGGTGTGTGGAGACAGAGGAACTCAAGGTTCTGTATGGGTGGGAATTAGAGCGCATGTAATCTGGAGCACGCATCTTCCACTGCTCAGGCTGCAGCATTAAATCGATATTCCGCAAAGCTTTCCCTTGTTTTCAAATTCACTTGACTGCTGCCGTAATGCGCCGCAAGGGTCGAGCAGCCGCTCCCTGATTTTTGTGGCACTTGTACCCCCCCACCCCCTCTTATTCCTCCTCCACCTCCTTCTTCACTTCACTTCACTCCACAGCAGACACCCTCATTTGGATGGCTCCAAGGCGATGCACCCGTTCCATTTGTCTCCTGCGTTAACGGGAGGCGGCAGGAATAAGGCAAGGCGTTATCTCGACACAAAACATTATCTCCGCTTTACTCCTCCAGCACCATGAAACAGTGATTATTAACTGCTTGAGGAGCATTTTGAGGGTTGTCGCCACACTTAAGGAACATGAAATATAATGCACAACACACTAGATGCACTATTTATATATATAAAAAAGACTAGAGATAATGCTTCCCCTTGTCTTGTCCCTGTGCCTACTTTTAGTGCTATTGCCTCATGAGGGTGGCTAACGGCATTATCACTGGATTTGTGACAGTAGCATTTTTTTTAAATAACCAGAAACCTGCTTAGTACTTTCTTTTCAAGATTTGAAAGCTTGTCATACAGCATCATCTTAGTGTAAATAGGTATCGTTTACACATTCGTACACTCATGCATTCACTCACTTCATCGTTATGAAAGCCAAACCCTGCTTCTGCAAAATGGGTCATACACTGCAGTCACTTTTTCTCAGCAAAATGTATTATGTGTGTGTGAGTGGTAGACGTACGCATGTGTAATTACACATCAAAGGCAAAACTCCAGTGTGCGAGGGTGTCTTTCCTTAAACAAGACTTGAGCAAGTCAAGCTACTGAATGTTTTCAGGAGCTGCAAGCTTGTATGATATGGTTAGCTCAGAGAGCCAAAATGTCACTCTCTCTGTAATACTTACGCACAACCGAGAGGACGGTGCACACGCTCTAAATTATCTCTAGTGGCGTCATTTTATTCTGCTGCAGTTTCCTGTATGCCTGACATGGCCGTAGGTTCACCCAGTCATTTGAACACAGATTTCTCCAGAGACAGAAGAAAAAAACAACATTCACCCATGGCTCACATACGAAGACACACTGTCAGGCTAATGTAGACATACACAGTTGCAGTTATACCCACTGTGGAATGAATTTAAGCTGTGGGGTTCAAAGCCGTGCCAATCAAAGAGAGAATACAGCTCTGTGCTGCCATTTTATAGACCCATCACTGAGCTAATCTGTGGCATGCTACACCCCTATATTTAGACCAATGTTTTGTGAACACTTAGCATAATTTGCTGAGACCAAAAGAAGCTTTTCAAAGCTGTTAACCTCATCTCTTTAAAACTCATTTTCAGTTTTTCAGCTATGCATTCCAAAACACCTGTTCTCGTCTCTCATTCTCCAAATGCTCCCCACTTCTGTGTGGAAATTATTTATTGTGAATGGCGAAAATGTTGCTGTGCTACACAGAGATTGTGGCCGTAAGTGCAAGGAGGTGGTAAATTATCTTAGCTGCTCATTAGAGAACCAATATTAAAATTTATGAAATGAACTAAATTAACAGCATGAGCTTTGGCTTTAGAGATCCCATCATCTACCAAAACAGCATCATTCAGTTTTTATCATCCTCATTATTCTCCTTTCCATCATCATATAATCTAACATCACTTCTCATTCGATTATGTCTAAATGCATTTTTGAGGAACAAGGTAACCCAGGATTAAGACCCCAACTGGTTATCTTTCAGCCACATTGATTACATCCTGGGTACAACCTATGCCAGTTTGTGAATGTGTGAGACTGTGTGTATATGTGAGTTCCAAATGCTCTGATCTGGCCCAGGTGGACCGGTTGTAAATGGTCATACTAAAATCTTTTACCTCCATCTGCTATGTGGCCTGCTGAAGCAAACATATTTACATATACACACAGACAAAATGGACAATGTATGTTTCAGAATCCTGTCTCTTAAGCATTAAACGCTGTATGCTTTGGCCACAGAAACACGCCACACTAGGGGCCTGCATGGCATCTGCCTCACAGCTCCCGGAGCCAAGGCATGGGGCAGAGGGAGGGGCCTGGGGCCAGGATAAGCTCTTCCTCCCCTGGTCAATGCTACGCTGTAGGGACCAAACAGGCCTGGAGCCTCAGCTGAGCACCACTGATAATATCCACGAGAGTGTATGTGTGTGCAGTTGGATGAATTGGTGTGTACTACAAGCAGTGGCGGATCTAGAAATTTCTAGGAAGGAGGGGCAAAAGGTCTAGACAAGGTGGTGTTAATAGTGTTTACATCAGGCACTTTTGATTAGGTCATATGTTCAATCAGAATAAAAATGCATCATGTAAACGCTTTGGTTTGTCCGATCGGTCTCGATCGGAATGAATTTTCAATCCGATCAAGAGGGATGAATTAAACCTTTCCACCCTCTGATCAACAGGGGAAAAAAGTCTACGCTCATTCTGATGGTTTCTGTGATAGATGTTTCTGCTCATGCTTGAACCATGTGGGGGTTATGTGACATGATGAGATTTAGGAAAGATCTAAAAAATGTCATCAGCAAAACAGAACTGAACAGTTGTGGGTACAGCGTTTTAGTTGGAAACCCTGAAAGCGTTAAAGATTACTGAGCATCTCGAGTGTCAAAATACTCAAAGCAATGAGTTGTAAAGGCAGCTATTTAATCAAATTTGATTAAGTCTTTTTGTTATATTCATCTTCCAAATTAATACCACATTGCAAGTGTTTAAAGTGTTATGATCGTATTAAATCTTTCCATCATGTATACACACAACTGATCAGATCACTTCATCTAGCGTCCATGTAAATATGTCAGCTGGAATCTCTGATCAGATTAATTGAAATTGGATAGAAGAAATATTTGTCCATGAAAAAGTAGTTATTGACCGTCCTCAGCTCAGTATGGGAATGGAGTCAAAACAAGATCCACAAAAATCCTTCAAAACAATTAACTCTAACATTATCCTTCTAAGAAGGATATGTGTGTGTGTGTGTGTGTGTATGTATGTATA
>JBAMHW010000016.1:13251036-13271119 GCA_037177495.1 Rhadinocentrus ornatus | reverse complement strand
AAAGCCTGAATACCAATACAACAATGCAACCTCTTCTTTCCCCACAACACACCAAGACCCCCCACCCCACCCCAACAGCATCAGTAACACACAGCACAGCCCCACCTTCACACACATATGAGTACACACACACACACACACACACACACACACACACACACACGCCACCCTTCCCACCCAAGCCCCTTTCACCCCACCCTGTTCCCCTCCTGAAATACAAGTTGCCTGTGGTTGCTATGGCTACAACAGGAGTTCATAAAACCAAGCGCGGAGGGACTTTTCATTCCTTTAAATTATCATGTTTTTTTAGCGGGTGGGAAGTGGAGGGGGTGTGAGATACAGCACACAGGGTGAAGGATTTGGATAAAAAAGGCTGAAGGGATAGAGTGAATGGAGTAAGCCTATCCTTCCCCTCCACCACGTGTCCCGCTAAAGCAGATGGTGTCGTGCGGCTCCGCCATGCCACTGCGGTCGCCTTGTGAGTGCTGCAGCCATAAGGAGGGAGGTTAGTAGGAGATTTGGGGTGACAGTGTTTGGCAGAGGCTACAAAGTGAAGATGTAGGGAGGGAAAAAGCGCTTAGTGCCTTGGGCTGACACCAAGGTAAGCTGCTGTTATGTTCCTGTCTCTGTGATTTAGTGCCCAAGTGGTAGAAGAAGAAGAAAGCCAAGGTAGATTTCAGGTTTAGGGTTTAAGCATGTCAGGCCACATCATGGTACATTTTAGTTTTTATTTTACTTTTATTTTTATTATACCTTCTTCAATGGTTTTGCCATTATAATCAAACTCACGGGCTGCATTTATGATCATAGTTACTGCATTAATTTTGGCATGAAGGGGAAAAAATAAATTATTGTACAAATGCTTTAAAACAGCTTACAGTATAAACGGTGAACTGCTGGATCCAATTTGATTGGGAAGCTTAAATGCACGAAAAGAAAATTTGGTCTCAGGCAAAAATACATAAAAACCTTTGCTTCCATTTTCCTCAATTTCACTTCACTTTAAGAAAGTTTGCTACAACAGCATCACAGATTAAGCTAGTGAATAAGATGGGTTTTATGTTTTATAAGTCAACTGTGAATTTCTGCTTTGAATCTGCAGACTACGTCTGACACACTGTATGCAATACGTAAAAATTTTGAGAGAACCAATTTTAAGTGCTAAGCTGTGTTGCATTAGTAAGCAAGGTTATCCGCACAGTTGAGTCAACCTAGATTTAAATCTGGCTATTTAATCGAACTACCAGATTTGTGTCCGTATACGTTCACAGGAGAGACATTGAGTTATATAATGAAGTATCTCTAACACTGCTACATCTTGGACTGTGTAGAAGAGCATTCACGGTATTCTGTCATATCTGACTTTCTCCGCAGGAGATCAACATACATAAAATATTTTAGCAGAGCAAAGTGACTAGACATGCTTTAATTGGACATGAATTGGCAGCTTTTCAACCACACATTATAACACAATTAGCCATTTGCCAGACAAACAATGATTGAGAGAAATATATTACTCTTTTTTTACTTTTGCAAAAAAGCCTTGCAGCCGGATCACCCCAGAAATTACAAGGGTCTGCAGTCTTCATTTGGAGTAAATATTACAGAAAGAAAGAAAGAAAGAAAGAAAGAAAGAAAGAAAGAAAGAAAGAAAGAAAGAAAGCAAACTAGGTTTTGCTGCTTAACTAATCATGAAGACTGACACTGTTCTAAGCATTAATCCAGATTTCAACTGGACATGTTGGCCAACCAATGAGTTTATTTTTCTAATGTGCTATCTCTCTGTCAGGCTTTTGTTAGAACTTACTATTGTATGCTAAAGTTGCTGGGACTAAGTCCTCTGTCAGCTGTGGTTCATAGCTTGCGAGGCCTGTAATGACTTCATGGCATACTGGTCTCACTGCAGACCCTGCAAAGCTGCCCTAGGCTAGTGGGAAGACCTTCTGGAGAGGCCCAAGCTGTACGACTAGTCATTCAAGAGGTCTGTGCTGACTCACAAGCTCCCCGGTCTCACTGACTTTCTACTTGAGTGCAGCAATTGCTTCCAAGATTAGGACAGAGAGATAACACATACACACAACCAAAAAAAACCCACAACAAAACCCAAAAAACCACCAACAACAAAACATATTAACTGACTCACAAGCCGGCTTGTACTTGCAGTGTCTCCCAGATTAATAGTTGAAACAGGTCCAGTCTTTATCATTTTTAAGACAAGATCTGTTTGAGAGCTTCAGCAATGTTACTATCACAGAACATTTCACTTTAAAGAAGCACTATGGAACTGTGGCAGATTTTCTCAGTGACGGACCCACATGGATGGCTAATTCTTGTACCCTACCTGCACTGTGAGCTCTCTTCAGAAGGTAAAAGCCAGCCTGATGCTGACTTTTGTCTTATCTCTTGCTTTGTCTCTTTGTCTCTTTCTTTTACTCTCTTCTTCTGGCCACTGGTCATGTTTAAAATGACCAGTGTGTTGAAATCCACTTCCTAGTGTTTGACACAATGCATAAAGTGAAACTCAACTGTGATGTCATGTGGTGTCCTGGAAGCAAAAGTTGTGAAGTGTGGTTCCTCATCCTTGGGATGCTGCTGGGCAGCGACAGCTCCAGAAATGTGCATAATAAATGTCACTCATCAAATGAGTCAGGAACACAGAGTTTTAAGTCAGAAAGTTACATAGTGCATCTTTAAAATGCTACAAAGCAACTGTCAAATGTCGTATTATCCCTATGACAACAGTTTTTAATGTAATTAAGAACTTTCAATACTCAAAATTCTCAAGCTGCTTCCAGGATTTAGTAAGTAACTGTTGTGAGAAATGCTTGTAAATGTTAGTTCAGATGGTAAAAATAACCCACCACAGACAACAATTAAAGGACTTCAGGCTAACCTGCAAAAATCTGCAGTGTACCCAGCAAATTCAGTCAGGTGGAACCCTATGGGCTTCAGACGAAGTTGGATTCTATTGATTGCAAGGAACAAAAATACCAATTTTAAAGTATTATGTTTTATGGACAGAAGAACCCAAGGCAGGTTTATTTGGGAATGTAATTCATCATTTTGTTGATATGTAACAAAAGAAGCTCACATCCAACATCCAACTAAAAGTAAAGCATGGTGGTGAGTTTTATCACCAAGAATTGGAGGTACTCAATGTATCAAAGATAAATTTCAAAGTTGGAAGACTAGCAAAAAGTAGAATGTTTTACAGTGCCACAAAACGAGGTATGAGGTAAAGGTCTTGGTTTTTCACAATCTAAAGGACAAACGCATCAGCAAAGGAATTATCTGAAATACTTATAGGAACACTAATAATTCTGACTAGCACGGTACATCTACTCTGACATGTTATGCAAGAAAAGACCAGACTTGGTTAGAACATTGTGTACTGACCAGACTATGGTGAGATGGACTGGAATGGATCGAGAATGGAGATACTGTGGTGTGACAGTGAGTTGGACTGGATGGGGGGTAAGGCAAGGGTCATCTGCTCGTATTCCCTAGCACATACCCTGACAAGCTGTATCCACGTCTGTCACATGCAAACAGCCATGGATGCATTGGCCTCCCACTTGCATGAAACCCATCTGCAGTTTGTGCCTTGCCTACAAATGCGGACAGTATAATAACTGTAAAAACACACAATTGCAGCCTTTAATCCACAGAGTTCATGCATGCTTACATACACAGTGGCTTTCCAGCACATTCTATGCGCTCTCTGCACTAATGCACCCAACACACATTCAAATGCTTACAGAGACACACAAACCTTCTCAATCCATGGTGTGGAAGAATGGATCCACTGTATGTGAGGCAGCTAGCAGACAAGGGCAGGGCCCAGCGTTTTTCAGGGGTATGTGTGTGAGAGTGTGTGTAAAAAAGTGTGTGTAGAGAGAGCAGCAGGCTTGGAAATGTGGGTAGGTTTTGGGAGGGGCCCTGGCCAATTCATTTGAAATGCATTTAAGTAAATAGACAGAGACGCAAATAGAATCTGAGAAGTTCTCAGTGACACAATATGACAAATGAGGAGATCTGTGGTCGCATTTCACGTACAAAAACCCTTGAAGGATGTGAGAGTTGATCTTTACACGCTAGTTTGGAAATAAATTATTAAAATCACGGATGTTTCCATGCTAAATTTAGAAGCTTGTCTAAAAAGCAACACTCAAAGGATTTGAGAAAAAAAAGGAATGCTGAACACAGAAATGAAAAGTCTGTCATTCTCTGCTTACCTTCTTATCAGCTGAACAACTGCACTTCACAAGAACAGCAAACACAGTAAGTTCATACCCATAGGTCTAACTTAGCCTGTGAAAAGACATAGAGAGTGGATCATTTTCATATACCTGGGCTCACATGGCAGATTTGTTTATGGAATATTAGAAAACGTTTTGTTGGAACTTTGCTGCAGTAAGAAAGTAGATGTGTTTATTATAGTATGAGGATATAAAAAGTTAAATCTTGTAAACATTAGTGAAACATGAATCATAGTTTGGTCGTTTCAAGGTGCTTCAGAGATAACCTCTTCATCTGTCATAGATGTAAAACACTTTTAAGTGATATCATGAAAGGTAGGATGTTAATGCTTTGCTCAAGGGCACTTCAAACCTTCTTTGCCTCTCATGGAATTAAAATATGCTGCTTTAGTAACTGCTTCATCTCTCTAACTGTCATTAATCCCACTGCCCAGAATTTAAAATAAACTTTAGGCGAAAAAACTGTAGGCATGCATTTCTGTAATGAGAAATAATATAAATGGTCACTTGTGAACTGCCAGTTAATTTGGCTGTTTTAGATTGTTTTTTTTTACATAAGCAGTGTTTTAAAAAAGAAAAATCGTAAAGTTGTTCAGGCACATTGAATACCTCGATGCCTTAGTAACATTTACCTTCCAATTGTGCCCAATGAGAGCAAACATTTTATCACTATTGTTAAGACGTAATGTGTAACAGTAAAAAACAAACACAACACCCCCCTCCCCCCATATACCTTTGAACAGTCTTACTGAGCTCTCACAGTGGGGGTTTTAATAGAGTGGAAAACTTCAAAGTCAAAGAAACCAATATAGTTGGTCCCAGTTCAAGAAATGCAACCACCAAACTACAGGTGTTCTCTATACAGCAGTGAAGTTGTGCAACATTTATGCAACCTTGCTGGACATCTTTCTCATTCACACTAAATGTATTGCATTTATTCATTATTAATGTCCATATTTTTTTGTTTGAACGAGATTTTTAAAGGAATTAAGATCCACAAAGTTGGAATGCTGTTAATTACTTGAAATGGAAAGGCCAGCACTGTAGGGAGATGACAGAATGATCCACTTGTAGCTGCCTGTACATCTATTATGAATATGATTTGTTATTCTTTGTACTATTGCTCTTATTATGGCACCACTCTGTAAGAAACTCTTTTCTAGAAAGCAAATACACATTTTGTTTTATTCTGTGCAAAGAGAAAAAAAAGTTATCTTTTTAGCTGAGTTACCAGTCCTTTGATTTGTACAATTGATTAATAGTTGTCAGAAATTTTACTTAATTTCCTGCATCTTATTGAATATACATCTTTGTAATATGCAAAATGTTACATGAATTTGCACTGCTGCTCTGAATCATCCATTTTTCTGCCATTAAGCCACATTGTTTCAGTCCCTGCTCTTTTCTTTTTCATTTTCAATCATCATTTTCTTTTCAGAGAAGCAGATGTGAAGAAGTTCCATGTGTGCGTATAATTTTTTTTGCAGTCAAAAGTGTGTGTGTGCTGGAGAGGGAGAGGGAAGTTAGCCAACTAGTCTTTTCATTTTAAACCCAGAGGGTCTGGCTGACTCCACTCCCCAACATGGTCGCCGTAAATCAGGGAGAGAAAGAGCTAAGTTAATTGTATAAGTGTTTATGAAGGAGAAAGCCTTGATTTACTCCAAAAGCTTTACATCTCCCCCTGCGGACGTGGAGTGATGAAAGGAGTGGAGTAAGTGAAAAGGGGAGGGGGATATGCAGTGGGGACAGCGATAGAACATGTGAGGTGTGAACAAAGTTCACTTGCAGCACATTAGATTAGCTGATTGCTAAACTAGATTGTGGACAGATATGCATCTCTTGCCTTGGGAAAATTATTAAAACTTGAGAAAAGTCAGGATGAAGGGAAGTTTTCTTGGCAAATCGCAAGAAAAACCTCAAGATGCAAATTAACATAATAGTATAATGTAAATACTGCAAAATAAACTAAGGTGCAGTTTATGTAACTAGCTTATAGTTCAAGAAAGACAGATTTGAAGTATTTGAAGTGGTGGTAACCTACTTTAACATATTACAGTTGTTGTATCTTAGCAGTTTTATTATATACTATTGACAGTTTAGTCCCTGACCAACGTTTTTGTATCCGTGATTTGGTAAAGTGATTACAACTGTTTTTGCATTTTGTAAATCAAAATGTAAAAGACTACATTGAGTATGCATCAAAGTGGTCTTTTATAAGGAGAAGGTTCTACTTGTACCTTTGTGTCTGTAATGTTCATTCTCCCTGTGCTGGCATTTGTTTTCTTCAGGTGCCCCAGTTTCTTTCTAGTTTCTGGACTGAGCATAAATATGAGTATGGCTCTACGATGGACTAGTGGCCAGTCTCTTACTTGGGTTTGAGTGTAATGCGCACCAACCAGAAAAATGTCATCAAACAAGACTCCCATGAACTCAAGAAACCTTTCAAACTTTTTTTTTGTAGTTGTACAGTTTACCTTTATTTTCCATCACTGGTTACATTTACTCTTTGTTTGGGTTTAGATACATAAACCACTTGGTTAGGTTTAGGCATTAAAATATGGTATTTGCTTGCATTAAGGCATATAAAACAAATTTGATAAGTTTAGGAAATCATCAACATTAACCACTTGTTAGAAATGTCCTTGTAGAAATTCTATATATACTACATATGCCAACAAGTGTAGGAAACTGGAGCTATTTCATGTTCCTGCACTTTTTTTTGTACAATGAAGTATAGGTGTTTTTCTTATGTATGATAATACTGGCATAGTCTCTTTACTAAAGTGTAAACTAAGACAAAATCAAATATATTTTATCAATTTTGTTATTGAACATCGAATATCAGTGATAACAATGTCTGTTTCTTTGTTTTTCAGTGATCAGAATAAGATTAGGCTAAATGCATCCACAAGATAACAGAGTCCTCTTGAAGAGGTGAAGATAGTATGGAACCCAATAGCAGGGTGGTTTACAGACCTCTACACCTCTAAAGAACAAAAATGAACACATTTCACTAGAAGTTATTTTTAGTGTGAAAAGGTTTATTTTATATGGCTGTCTTCACTCTCCCTTTAATAGCTGCCTTAACCTTTTGTGTGAATATTTCATACACACACTACGCACCCATTTTAGCTAATTAGTAGTGATAACAAACTCTGGATAAGAACATATTGCTATCCTGCCCTCCACAAAGAAGCCACAGTGAAGAAGTTTTATGAGTTCCCATGCTTACTGAACATCTGTTTCATCCACACAGAAACAGATTACATGTAGCACTCAACCCTATTTCTCCCCTTTCCTCCAAATTTAGCTGCACAAACTAGTGTCTGTAACTCTCTTGCTTCTTTCCTGTGTGATGATGCTATCAGGGTTTCAGATGCTTTTTCAGCAGCTGTGCATTGCATACAACACACACACAGTAAGTGTGAGTGGAAGCGGTAAAAAAACCGTTGAAACCGTGGTTTTGAAGGTAGGCCTATGTGGTTGGTGATGCGGAACATTCGTTACAGTAGGTTTGAGGGGCTGTAGCCACGACATAGGAAGGCAGAGGAATATTTAGAAAAAATATATTAGAGATACAATGAAAGACAAAGGAAGACGAAAAAACATGTGCAAAGCAAAACTGTATGTCTGTCACATGTTCAACTTTGTGGGTTTTAGATCCACTTCACAGGACAATGACTTTTTCCTTCCAGTTTTATTACCTAAACTATACAAAGTGAGGAGTGTGCTTCACATATATGATGCATTGAAACTGAAACAGCTTCTTCATCTTTAGTTTTAACTCTGAGGACAGAAAGCAAACATGTTCCAGATAACCTTATATATCTAAAAGTTCATGATGTACCATTAATTCTGAAAGTTTTTGGGACCTAACCATAAAAGGATTTGTAATCCATCAGCAGAATTAATAAAAAATAAAAAAAAAACTCTCACAGCTGATTCTCCCCACCAATCCACACATGAAGTGAGTTGGTAAGGAAAGCTACCTGATCCATAAAAAGTTTTAAAATAAATTAAATATAACTTTAGATTAGCAATAGCAGATGATATATTACAGAGCATTATCATTTACTTAAATGCTGAGTAAAATTGCTAAATTATAGTGTAGGAAAACAAAGTACACTTTCAGTGCTTTTCAGTGGACTTAAAGGGTTAAATTGCAGTCAGGTGCTGCTAATCAAGTGCACATGATTAATTAATCACCAGCATGCATGACCACCACCTTTTGACATACAAAAGCAAATATTTTGGCTGCCTGCACATCTGTGGTTTTCAGATGTGTGTCCAAATAATGCAGAGGTGTAATAACAACTGATCTCAAAGAAGAAACTGTTGCTTCGCATCAATCTGGAAATGATTCTAAGGCCATTTCCAAACTTTCTGAAGTCTATCGTACTACAGTGAGAAAGATTCTTCAAAAGCGAAAAATATTTGAGACAGTTGCCAAGGTTCCCAGGTGTGGACATCTGAACAAGCTCAGATTGCTCAATGTTGAGGAAAATAAAATAATAAATAAATAAACCCACAGCGAAATCCTAAACTTCACAGGCCTTAGTCGTTCATGGCAGTTCATGGCAGTCGTTCATGGCAGTGAAAAACTAAAGCCTTTCTCTTTAAAACAAACATGTCAGTACCTTTTACATTAAGGAACTGTTTGGCCATAATGCATTGTACCACATCTGTCAAAACTGAACACAACCTATCAAACAAGTCATACCAACTATGAAGTGTGTTGGTGGAGGGGTGATGGTTTTGTCTTGTTTCTTTATAGCAC
This sequence comes from Rhadinocentrus ornatus, assembly GCA_037177495.1. Lineage (NCBI taxonomy): Eukaryota > Metazoa > Chordata > Actinopteri > Atheriniformes > Melanotaeniidae > Rhadinocentrus > Rhadinocentrus ornatus. The sequence goes on along the minus strand of JBAMHW010000016.1, from coordinate 13,262,083 downwards.
AAAATTCTTCAAATGTCTCATATGGAGCTCTGACCTCAATAGAGAAATCTACAATCCTTCCTCCTCCGCTAAGCACTCAATGTTCTCAGGTGCTTGAATCCTTTTAGTTTTACTCCAGAGGGGATTTGTTGAGCATGAATATGGATATGATTATGATGAACCCAATGATGAAGGTAGTTTGGTCTTTCGTCAGATAAGCGCTAATCGCATTTGGAGACCGTAGCAGGAGAGCTAGGTGTAAACTTGGCCAGCAGCATTATCTGGATGGGGGATGTAGGGTATGAGTGAAGGTGTTTTTGTGTGTGTCTGTATGTTCATGTGTTAGAGAATCATGCAGTACAACCTTGAAACATTTACCCAGAAAGGGAGCATGTCTTTGTGGGGGAAGGTGAGGTGGAGGATGTTATCTGAGCACATAAAAATATAATCCCAAACTAGGGATTGATCTTCTGACTCCTCCCTCATTGCTCCTTTCTTCCTCTCTTCTTTCTTCTTTTCATCCTCTTCCTTGTCCTCCTTCTCCCATCTTGCAGTTTTTTCTTTTTTTCAACTGCATAGTTCTTGGTATAAAGAGACAGCTGGATAAGAGGTTATAATTAGCCCAGATATCCTCATTCATATTCAAATTTATCATCTAATCTCACAAAGGATTTCTACAAAGAAATAAGGATTGGCTTGCCCATTTCCATCAGAAGATTTGATGGGTTACATTCCCAAGAAACGTAAACCAAATCTTTTTAAAATATATGTCATTGTGAGCTGTAAAATAACTGGTCACTTATTCACGCACTTTACATGACCATTAATATATGTCATAGTGAAAATGCTCTATAATGATCATAGTGATATTACAGGAGCGAAGGACGAAGGGACAGTTACACTATTTTTCCAAAATTGTAGTTCAGTATAGATGGATTAATTGAGAACAGATTTGTGTGTCTGCCCAGTAAACTCTAACGAATAACCATTTTTAAGATCATGTTTAAAGTTTTTCTTTTTCTTTTTTTTTTGTTTTGCCACATGACCTAGATCTTCCTGCATACTTCAGCAATGCCAAATAAACTTGCTGTATGCCTGCACCCTCACAGCTATTTTGTTTATCCTACAGTAATGAATCTTTTAATGCAATATTTCTATTTTGCCATGTGCACATTACATGAGGAGCTGGCCAGCTACTATTATTTTGGCTTAACAATTAATTTCCACATAGTGTGTTCAGATTGTTTTCCTAATCTGTAACTGGACTAGGCCCCTACCATTTAAGGTAGGGAAATGCATTTCTTTTTAGATCAATAAAAATCTGTAGCAATGAGAAATACTATGTTTTAATGCTTTTTTGTCACCAGTTTTATTGAACATGCACATTGAATTATAGCAAAAGAAAAACACTAACAATACAAAGGGAGAGGTAAGTTGATTGGTTTAACTAGTCAATATGGGATATAATGTTAAAAAACGTGTAAGCAATTCTCTTATGTAGTCAATATATTGCACAGTTTCCTATCATTTTAGCACTCATGCTAGTTTGCACTCCTATCAGAGACAGGTATAGAACTGAATGATCTAGTAGACTCATATTCAGTTACACACATGTATCTAGAAACGAGGGGTGTATATCTTTAATTCAAGGGGTTACTGTCACCTTAATGCCACCTTCCAACCTCAAAGCACCGTGTTCCTCCTGAATATGTTCCTGTTTCTGTGCCACTGACATTTATTATGCACATTTTTGGAGCTGTTGCTGCCCAGCAGTTTCCCGTGGCTGAGAAACCACACTGAGAAAGCACAACTTTGCTTCCAGGACATCACATGGTGCTGCAGCTGAGTTTCACTTCATGCACCGCGTCATAGCTAGCAACACACTGGCTTTTTTGAATGTGCACAGTAGCTGATTCAGCAAAGTGTAGGAGGACTTAATCAGAGAAAGAGGAAAAGAAAGGAGAAAAAACAGCTAAAGATAAGAAAGGAGTCAACATAGGACTGACTTTTACTGTCTGGAGAGAGCTAACAGTATAGGGAGGATGCCACACGGATGTTGAATTTGTTGTTGATGAGAAAATCTGCCAAAGTTCAATAGTGCTTCTCTAAAAGTAGACAATAATTTACATTGAGTTTCATGGTTATTATTGTTATTATTATTAATAATTAATTTTGATAGAAATGGTTGAGACAGCTTAAGACAATTATTTGTTATATATGTAATCATCACAAAGATTCTCCAATTTTTGTGGGGTTCTTGAAAAAGTAGAGAAAGTAGTAGTGGAAAGCAGTAGAGGTGAGAAATAGATTTCCAAAAAACAAAAGCAATTTTCAGGAGCCAAGAGGTCAATCATCCTATTATTACACTGGAGATTATTATCTTAATTGTGTTTAAACTTTGTTGAAAAATATATAGAATGCTGCATATTAATAAAGGTTTTGTAATAGTTCACATATTGTTTAATTTGAAAATGACCAAAATTCCAAAACAAGTCTACATAATGTTGATCAGAATTAGACAAATTAGACAGGCCATGCAAGTTCAGTGAAGACACGTGTTAACGTAAGGTTAACATGTACTAGGTAATCTCAGGCTTTTGTTACCTTAATGGAAGAATTTAATAATAAAAAAATACAAAATAAAATAATAATACAAATTTGAATATTGTCATATACATTTTAAATACCTTACAGTCATGTCATGTCAGAAAACATCCATATTAATTCTTAATAATTTGTCTTTTTGCATACTAAAGTCCTCTCTAAGGCAGGGATTAAGTCACAAAGATGCAGTAAATCATATATATATATATATATATATATATATATATATGTATGCATATATAAAATGTTCTGCTTCACTCACCTCAGGGTGTATGGTGCATCCATGGCGTTTGGCCTACATGCTCGCTCAAGCATAAGCTGTTATAGCGTCTGCCTCCCTGCTGCGGCAGCTCAGAGTTTGTCATTTATCTTAGATGGGTTTTTATAATGTGGAGGAAAATTCAATATTTTTGACTGAGGGTCACACAGGGAAATGACATTGTTTTTATTTTAAACAAAAATGGGTAGTGAAAAAAGATATTGAAGGATATTCCAGAGCTATATTTGCTGGTTGTTCATTTTATTACATTAAAAGAAATCTGGAAAAATGTTAAAAAATCAGCAATAATTTGAAATGTATGTTTTCTCATCACATCTTGTTGGAATCTATACACAACACATACTGTCTTATTTTATTTTTGCTTTCTCTTACTTTACATATAAATGCAAGGTATTTAAAAAATATTAATTATCAGTCCGGAATAAAGTCTGATCCTCTATGCTGAATGCCTAGTGGCCAATGAACAGCTTCAGAAAGAGGTGCAAACATGAGCTGTTGCTCATTCACACACAGCACAGCGGGAGATCCTCCGTGCTAGACATGTTTTCAAAAGTGGTAATGTTCCAGAGTAGTTCCTGCATAGAGCACACAGGAGAAAAACCAGAATGCAAAAGGTTTGCTGAGGAAATTTCAATGTTCTTATCAAAGTAAATTAAAAATTATAAATAAGGCATCCTACTTATCTGTAACGATGAATGTTTTATAGTAATATTAATCCTGTTGCCAAGTAATTAATTTTTTAAATCGCAACTCGTAGCTTGAATCTGTAGTTAAACACCATTACCAGCTGAGTCTGTCCCTTTCAGAAAGGAGCTTTCTGGATGTTTTGTTTGTTTGTTTGTTTGTTTGTTTTTTGTAATGGCTGGGAGGATCCAGCAGAGCAAAATCTTGTTGATATCCATGCAGAGGTGATTAGATTTGTAGGGTTGGAAATTTATAAACACAAAAACAAATTTTATAATATTACAAAAATTAGAGAAAGAAAAGGTTTATTAAAAGATATCCTTTTAGAATTATGGCTTTAAAAAAAAGACGTTTTGAGAAGTGTACCTCAAATGCTCCACACATTGTAAAAATAACACATTTTACTAATCATACACCCCATGATGAGCGAGATGAGACACTTTGAGATAGCAACCAGGCTTCTTGACAGTGAACACACAAAAAACTCAAACAAGCGATTACACCCATTTGACGGCAGCGATTTATCGATGCAACTAAGAGGTAGCCTTTAGACAGCAAGGGGAAAACAGGTTGATCTTTTCCAGAAAAGAAAGCAGCATAATGTTACCACTACAGGAAAAACTAAACAAAATAAAAACAAAACAGTCAACCAAAAACATAACATAAAATGTGCAGAGAGCAGATAAGAGGATTTTGGACTTGGTTATGTGTAGCTTTATACTAGGGTTGAGATATGGTGAGATGATCTGTTGTCCTCATTCTGTTTCCTCATTCAAAGACAAGCCTATGTTATTAGGTTTTAATGTTTTATGTTCTAAAAAAAACCTTATGCTATATGCTACAAGATATGTAATAAAAACATAAAAACATTTTGATATACTGTAATAAGTGCATATGTAACAAATGTGGAAAATATATTGTTACAACAACAGGAAATGTTGCTGAAACATTCTGATATAATGGTTTGACATAGAAAATAAGAGCAAACTTGTCACATTATAACATTATAAGGTCCTGTTTATTTATTTATTTATTTATTGTGGTTTTATTTTGAAGTAGGTACATGTACTTCAGCCAGTCATTTGATTGGTTCATTTATAACTATTGCTTTGACCCAATAACTCAGTAGTGTGTAGTACTGAGCCTTAAACATTTTTCAGTCTCTGTTAGAAGGTTAATATGGTGGAAATCTTTCTTTTAGAAAAGTTTACTAAGGAGTAGCTATGTCACATACTCTGCATTTGTGCATCAATGATGTAAGAAAACACAATATTATTATTAATAGCCAAGTTTTATAGATTGCTTCAAAAATCAAATTTTGAATGAAAATGTTATGTTTGTAGTGCAGTTACAACTGCCTCACAGTAGAGACTGCTGCATCCCTCTAAGCATCTCTTACTCCAGCGTTTCTGTCGGGTACCATGTTCAGTGTGTTAGAAGTAGAAACAAAAATCCAATAGTTACAATGTTGTCTCACTGCCCCTACACAACTGGTACAGACAGTTGAGCAAATAAAAAGTTACAAACCAGATGGGAGTAGGTATGTGTTGTTTTTCTTTGACTAAGCAGTACTGATTGTGGTTGTTAATACTGTTAATGTTTGGATATTATCCAGTGAGAGCCAATCTGACTGATTCAAAGGTCGGGAACATTTGAGCTTTTTCTGGCTTGTATGGCAGTTGGAAAACTGTATGATCATTTGTGACATGTGTTACAATATGAAAATGCATTATTACATCAGTGTACACCACAAATATACAGGTTATCAGTAAGAATATGAAGCCAACTTTATTTACACATGCCAACCACAACTTCTATGGAGAATTACCTTCTCTGACTTAAACAATTTTCTTTGGTCATTTTTGGCACTCGTGCCACAGGTGGCACGCAGGAGCATAAACACTGGCACGCTGGCACCTCTCAGTGTCATGGCGGCCATCGTTTTTTGTCAGCGCTGCTCAGTGCTCAGCACTGCTCCCCCCGTTCCTCACGTCGCCATGTGCTGGCTTACACGCACACACACGAACACACACACATTGACCAGGCAGTGCATCTTTGCTGTTTGAGGACCTGAAATATCTCTATCATCACTGCGTGTTATAAAGCAGGCAGACCAAAAAGAGAGGTGTTAGTTCCTCTCCTTGGGTCTATCGGTGCAGGGGGTGGGGGTGGGGGTGTTATCCTTGTGTCGGAATTTTTTAGTTTATTTTCTCCCCATATCATAATACAGGAGAGGTACAAGAAAATAAAAACATGGGAAAGACGGGTAAAAAACGTGAGTGTCAAGGTCAAAACGGGGTACTTGACAGGTATGGAGAAGCAGCTCAGCAAAACACCGCTGAGGGGAATGCAAGCTTTGCGCGCATTTGGCCCAGCGCGCTCCACTACTGCTTCCCACACTGGGGAGCTAAACGGTTGTTATCTCTAAAATCAGTGAGACCCCACCCTCCCACACATACACACATACACCAATAAGATAAAACAAAACCACTTAACTTGCCCGGGTTTCGAGACCCTCCCCCGGGGTCTGAGCTTGGCGCTGGTCCGGCCTGATAGAGATGACAGTGCCACGGAATGCCAATCCAGCGCTGCGAGACACCTCCACTGACTACAGGAGGGCTCTTCCTTCCACTGGAGAGTGGCAAAATCACGCTCCTAAGTCCCCCCTAACTAGCCCACATGAGCCTGCCTATTGGCAATTCTAGCCTGCTAGCCCCTCTAGCTGTCTTCGCCGCTGGCAGCCCTACCTGGCTGCGATCGGCACCCTCCCAAAAAGTCCAATTCCCTTAGCGCTTACAGTTCGCCTGGCAAGGCTTCAGCCCTTTGGCACACGCCAAGCTACACTCTCCAGAACCACCTGGCCACGGTCACACAGCTCCTTTTAGTACTTCTCCCCCCTCCCCTGTCCCACAGGTGATACCACTCAGGTAATCAGGACAAGTCATCATGCCCACTCATAGTTCACACACACCACCCTCTCTCCCTCAATGCCACTCATTGTAGTATCCTTATAGAGGGCACAGCATCCGGCTTTAATTTTGACTTGCTGGCGAAGCCCTTTTTTTCTGCTGCCCGTGTGTAAAGCTGATGATGACTGAGAAACCTAATCCATTGCTCTCTCACAGCAATGATATTTGGTAAATAATGAAAGCTAACGTGATTAGCTTTTATCTTAACCCGGTAACCTGCTACTGCATAAGGTGTGGATCCGCGATCTTGAACACCGAACACCAACAAAGAAGAATCCGCCGGAAGTGTTTGCGTTACTGCCCAGTGATTGGCTACACTTGTGAGTGATTAGCATGAAACCACTTACTGGAGGGCTTTGTAATTTCGTTGCACTTTTTGCAAAGACAATAAAGTTCTATTCTATTCTATTCTATTCTATTCTATTCTATTCTATTCTATTCTATTCTATTCTATTCTATTCTATTCTATTTATGAAAGCAGTTTTTGAGTTAATAACAGAAAATAATCTTTAAAAATATGATTGGATGTCCTCTATATGAATGTAATAAAAAAGTTTTTATATTTTGTGTCATAATTTAACTTTGCGTTATAGCTGATGGCACACTCGTTGAGACGAAAATTTCAAACTGGCAGTCGCTGCTGACTCCTGTTCTAGACTTTGTATTGGGTAGATGGTTGGTTAAATTGTAGGAAATCTCATTAATCTGATGTAGACATCAGTTGACTCGGAAAATATCTAGAAAAAGTCAGAGCTGCAGCACATGTGTGAAAATAGCTAATATGTTGAACGTTATATTTTAATTTGCATAGTATCTTCTGTAGTCACATGGTCACATGATTTTTTTTCATTTTAGCTGTGTAGAATGATTTAGTTATTTTATATCACACTGTTGATTACTTTTAGTTCATTATCTGTGATGTCAAGTAAATTTGAATCTTTAGTTTTTGTCTTTTTTATATATATTATTTCCTTCAGCTTTTCTCTTTAAATTCTAAACCTTGACATTTTTTATTTGAAAGTCAGCAGAGAGGAGATAAAAAAAAAAGTCAAAAGTGTAAGGCGAGCATCACGTTCCTAGCCAAGATTTTGAGGGACATTGAAGGAGCATGAACCAACTGAGTTGTGACACTCCCAGGCATTGTTGTATTTATTTATTGAAATTAAGTTATTTATGTTTGAAATAGTATGATGAAAAGTCCACAAAGATAGGAGCCACCCTGTGCCATGGCTAGTGCCAGTTTGAATCTGCCCACTGATTGACAGCAGTGACATTTTATGGTTAGAAGGCATTTTTTCTCAGTGCTTTGTCTCAACCTTGACCTATCACTGTGTCCTTCTCCCTCTAAAGTGTTTGAACATCTTTCTTGATCTTTCATACGATCTATGACTTTAGATGTTCTTTATTTATGCCAATTTTCTGGGTGTCCATCATTGGAAAAGATTAAAAATTATAGGTAACTCTGAACGGTATGTCACAGGCAGGCAATAATTTGACATGATCCTATGAATCCTAGTTAACCTTGATGAGTATAGGATGGCACACTGCTTATTAACGGACTGCTTAAAAAATCATGTTACATGATCATAATCACATGCTTTAGTTTGTAACAAAGTTTTTAATGTCATTGTCATTTAATGGGTTAAATTCCTGTTCTAGACTGATATTAAAGTGTAACTACACCCTCTACTTTTTATGTAACTCCATCCACTGCCAAATTTGAAAAATGCCTAAAACTGCAAGGGTTGGGAGATGTGATATGATCAGGGAGTGGAGAGTGGGCGGGCAGAAATGATTAACAGACTCAGCGGGCACTAGAAACAGCGAGATTTACAAAGCTCCTACGCCACAAAGCGGTTTTTAAGGTGGAAGACTTTTCCCCTCGTGAATCTCCTCAGCTACACGAAGGGGGCAATATGAGCCATTTTTAGCCATAAAATCTTGTTTTTAAAAGAAATTAAAAAATAGCAAATTTTAATCAACAGCATATGTTGTTTTCATTGCAATTAAGTAAGACTGTGTTGTTTACGGCTCAAAAAACAAATTTTTTGGTGCTCTACCTTTAATTTAATTAGCTATTGATCAACCTCTGTTCTACTTCAGTGCTTAAAGACACACTACAGAACTTTTTAAATTTCCATAGTGATGCGGCACTATCAATGGCTAATTTGGCATCCATCTTGCATCCTACGTGCACTGTCAACCCTATGTTATCCAAACAGAAAGACTAAGTAAAAGACTTACTGGTTGTATAAAATTCTTATCTTGACTTTTGTATTGTGTCTCTTTCTCCCCTTGTCACCTTCTTTCAGACACCATTGGACAGCGATGGCTCCAGAAATGCACATAATACATATCACTGGGTCATCGAAAGAATCTGGAACACCAATTTTTATGATCAGAAAGTTACATAGTGCGTCTTTAATACAGTCGCGGTCCTTGACAGTTTTGATGCTTAAATATGATATGAAGTATTACGTGTTTAGATACAAACTCATTTAATTGCCAATTTGTATGATATATTGTCATTTTGCCATGCTCTGTTTTGTCTGGCAAAACATCTGTGATTCATACTCAGAGCTCAAGGCTTTCTGATTTCAGATTCATTTTCAGTAGGCTTGTCAGATCTCTTATAATTGGTACTGCCAATTATTTTGATGCTTCATATGTTATTAAAAAAAAATAGCACAAATCAATATCGACACAACTGTGGTCAGTATGATGATCCTGCACATGTTCTTAAATAACACAAGTTAAAAACACACTGCAGAAAGGGCTTTTCTGGGGTGGTGGATGGATTAGAAAGAATTCTAAGTTTACATTTAAGTTCCATACTTATTGGCTAAATTAGATATAATATAAAGTCTTCAGTCAGAATTAGGGGATTAATCTCATCACATTCTAATGCAAAAATTAACAAGCAGCTCTCAAAAAATCTCTTGGATTTCAACAAGTTATTATTGTCATGACCTCTGACCTAGACATTATACTAAAACATTTAGATTTTGATGTAAGTCTTCGCTAATCTATTTTCAATAGAACTTTACAATTGGAATGTGTGCATTCACACAAAACTGTCCTTAATTTGTACATAGATACTATGAGTATTAATTATAGCATATATTAGGGCTGTCAAAGTTAATGTGTTAATCACATGTTAATCTTTAAACCTTTAAACTCTATTTTTTAATTTTTATTTTTTAATGCTCGATTAATGCAAGTACCATCTTGATGGTTTCAGGGAGTGATGCAAAAATACCTTTGTGGTTCTAAGGCAGAAATGGACACAGAATGGGTTTTTTAGACGGACTTAGCTTTAAAGGTCTGCAAGATGGTTTTCTGGACAAGACTAAGGTCATTATTTATTTATTTATTTATTTTTATCTACTGTTGAAATGAACTGAGTTACCGCACCACGTCTCAAATACCATCTGCACAGCAAACAGCTGATTCATAGCCCTCCTCCTCCTCCTCCTCCTTTAGAGACGGTACATGCTGGAAAGCTTTCAGGAGATGTCCTGATATTTCTACAAGCAGCAACCTTTCAGCAGCTGATCTGGATAAACCGAAGTTGGAAGCAGTGCTAGAGCACTGCAGGATGTTTACTCCTTTTTACAGTATGTTTGTTTCTAAGCAAAGGTCAGGCTGTCAGGACAGTATGAGAGAAAGTGTGTATGTGTAAAGTGGTGATGTGTGTCTGGGTGTGCATGTATGTGTGTGTGAAGTCATTCAACTTCAGTTAAGTAAATATAACTAGACGAAATGAGGCTATGTTCACACTACTGGTCTTAATGCGCAAATGCATTTTTTTTTCTTTCTGAAACTCGATTTTGTTGCATGGTTGTTCACATTTTCATATTAATGCGACCTACATCACACCATAAAAAAAAATCTAATTATTTGTTTTTTATTTTAATTTTTTAGATTTCCTGAAAATTTTATTAAAATCCAGTCATAACCTTTTGAGTAATGTATATATATATATATATCCTAGATCTGAATGAATGAACTATTCTTATTAAACACTTTGTTCTTTACATAGTTGAATGTGCTGACAACAAAATCACACAAAGTATCAATGGAAATCAAATTTATTAACCCATGGATGTCTGGATTTGGAGTCACACTCAAAATTAAAGTTGAAAAACACACTACAGGCTGATCGAACTTTGATGTATTGTCCTTAAAACAAGTCAAAATATGGCTCAGTAGTGTGTGTGGCCTCCACGTGCCTGCATGACCTCCCTACAACGCCTTGGCATGCTCCTGATGAGGTGGCGGATGGTCTCCTGAGAGATCTACTCCCAGACCTGGACTAAAGCATCCGCCAACTCTTGGACAGTCTGTGGTGCAACGTGGCACTGGTGGATGGAGCGAGACATGATGTCCCAGATGTGCTCAATTGGATTCAGGTCTGGGGAATGGGCAGGCCAGTCCATAGCATCAATGAGTTTGTCTTGCAGGAACTGCTGGCACACTCCAGCCACATGAGGTCTAGCATTGTCTTGCATTAGGAGGAACCCAGGGCCAA
>JBAMHW010000016.1:13203686-13229963 GCA_037177495.1 Rhadinocentrus ornatus | reverse complement strand
ATTATTATTATTATTATTATTATTACTATTATTATTATTATCATTATTATTATTATTAATAGTAATAAAATAATAATAATAATAATAATAAATACACATACAATAATAATAATAAATAATACATAGTTAAATTTTCTTCATTGATATTATCCAAACCTTTCAAAGCTAACTGGATGTCTTATATGATTCTTTCTCAAAACTGACCTCATTTACATTCTGTGTACATCCTTACCAAGAGCCCAGCCCAACCACAGTTAGCAAGTGACAAATGCCAGCCATGTGATATTCATCACTGTCGTCATTATCAACTGGAAAATTTTTTTACTATTTGTAACTCAGTCTTCTCCCCTCCTCTCTGTGGAACTAGCCACACATATAAAGATAGACAAATAGCACAATATTATTTTGACACTCATCATCTTTTTCAGATTACATTATATGCTGACTTGTGCACCCTAACCTGTGCAGCAGTTTCTCATTAACATTAACTGATGACTGTATAACAAATAACATAGTTAAATGAGAAGACTTTCGGCTCCCTCAAAATACTTTCTGTCATTCTCCCTTTATAAAAGCTACTCCATAATGATCCAATTTCGTATTTTCACTGACTGAAATAATCTGTGCTGACAGCGAATGGACTGAAACTGGTGATTGCTTCTCCCAGACATTTTCTCATTTAATTCCCAAAGTATTGGACAATTACAAATTCACATAAAGTACATTTGAGGGTAAAGGATAAACAGTAAGCAAACGAAAGATGGAGAAAAATAGACAGCAAGTGCAATGCTGCTCTACCATAATTCAACATCCAACTTGTTTATACTACTGCACTTAAGTCTGTGCCATTTCCAACAGACAGTAATCCCATATGTATATTATCTCTCAGCTAGCCCCCATCCTGTGTAGCTTAACCTCAGATTTACAGTGAGGTAAAAGCATTCCCAATATACTACCAACACGACACAGTGTGCCATAAAATGTAACAGCAAATGCTGTGTTTGCTCCACTTGGGAGTTCAATCATTTTTATCTTACTGTGTAAAAAACATACATCTGGTTCAGCCTTGGCTCTGGACGCACTGAGGTGCTCAACTCTAGCTCTAAATGGGCTGGGATGAAGAGACATATGTGGCAGGATGCTGCCAGTTGCATTATGGCTCACATGTTTTATTCACGCTTGTCTGCTCATTAACTATGTAACTTATGTGTCAGTTCACATGCACGAGCATATCAAGCACATATGGATCCACTTTGACATGCTAATGAGATCATGTCAGACAAAAGCTGCCATGGATGAAAAGGGGTTACAGTGAAGAATAGTGTCGCTCAGTCTTGTTCATTAGATCATCTTCTTGAAGAAGATGAGCGAAGGTGATGGCAAAGGTGACACGTGGATCCAGATTATTTACACACTGCACCTCTAAGCATCTATTCTAAATGTAACTGTAAGTTTCACATATTATATATCCTACAAGAAATTCAGCTGGTAAAGGACAAAAGCTTACTTTTTAGGTGGAGTAGGTCATGTGGAATACACATCACTGCATGCATGCACAGATGTGCACACATTTGGAAATGCCCTTTACAGGAAAACGTACACACAAATTTACATGCTCTGACAAGCAAAAAAAAAAAAAAGCCTCCATCACAATCATGCTCTCAGAAAATGCAAAAGAGATCAGTGTTTCAGCAGCTTGTCAGCTTTGCTCATGTCTTTATCTTTCTTCTGTGTCTCTCTAAAAAGAAAGCAAATGGGAAAGAACCCTGCTTGTGGCATAGGGAAGAAGGAAATGTCCATTTTAATATCCTGTCTGAACCATATACTCTCTCTGTCAGCCTAACGTCTATCAGTACATCAAGTTGCATCTGGTGCAGGGGGATGCAGCTGCACTGATATCTGATGTTCTTCTTGTTCCCTTTCTTTTCAAATTCGGTGGCAAGGACGTGCGGCAAATTACGGGGGAAAGGAGACATGCAGCATTTTACGAGTTGTGTGTAGAAACAGAATTATACTAAGTGTTAAATAAAAGCTTGGATTTCTATCAAATACTGTTATGCATTATTCTTTCTTTAATGGTACTCTGGCTGAGTGCACAAATTATTTAGCTGTTTCATAGACATCAGTTACACCAAAGATAATATATTGTGAGATTAACCCTTGAAATACAATTAAGGAATCATGAAGCTGCATTTTAGGCCAAATAACTATGTAGAACAAGTTATTCTATTAAGCTAATTTCATGATTGGATCGAAAATGTTAAATCACAATAGAGGAATCTGTCAGCATTCTTACAGAAGATGTATGACTTTGACACAGCTGACTCGGGAATTCAAGACACAAAATAACTTGTGCATCTCAAGGTCTCAGCATACTGAATAATTTTTAAACCATTATTTGCTTACAACAGTTTTACTGCTGGCATACAACTGTAACCACTGATGCAGTATTGACACAGAATGGCACAAAGCAAACACCACACCTGCCATGTGTGCAGGCCTTTTTGTTTTTTACAAAAAAACAAATAGAATAAAATAAAATAAAAAAAAGGGTCCCTGAAACAAAATAGAGGAAGTGAAAAAAGGAAAGAGGGAAAAAGACACAAAACAACAGCTCCACATCTGCCAAAGCCTCATTTATAGCACCTCTCCATTTAGCCTTGCATTTCCTTCTCATAAAGTATAGAGTGCAAGGTTAGTTCCAGTTTAAAAATAGTCACTGCTAAATTCTGCACTGGACTGTATTATTTTGACATAAAAAAGAAAAAGAGTGTTATCTTTCCTGCCAACACCTTCATTTCTACTTCACCTTTCAATGCATGTTGTACAGACAGCGTGCCAGAAAGGTGCTCAAAGGTATGTACCAACCACCTAGCATGTTAACCCTTACCACACTTGTGATTTTGCTCTACAAAGCTCTAATGGTAAAAAGGCAAGCTTTAGGGAGTACAAAGTTCTCTTTCTGAAATATATTGTTCTGCTAAAACACGTGTCAAGGGAACGGGCTGAAAGCTCTCAGTCAAGGTTGAAAATTATTATTTTCACACACCTCTTGTCCTTAATGAATGCTTGCATTGCTTGAAACCGGCTGGAAACTAGTGACGTGGTGTGAAAATATATCAAAAAATAAAATTATATCTATCTATATATATATATATATAGATAGATATAATTGATTTTATTGTTGTTACTGATCATACTGATTATGAAATCCCACATGTATGTTTTCTTTGATGGACAGTGTAAAAATGCTCTACTGTTCACGCTGTATGCAACCTCAATGTTTGTAACTGAGCATGCGATTATTTCTTTCTTTGGAGACTGAGATTTGGGATGGTGGTGGGTGTGTAACAAGGGTTCTGCATAGGTCCGAAGTACAAATACCAAAACAAAAAGAGAGCCCAGATCACCAGCATGAGGTGCAAAGTGCAGCTGCCCTGCTAATAAGATTTTAAAATGGGCCACAATGCCCCCTTAAATGGCCCTTACATGGAGAATTATATGCTTCATGTGTCGATTTATTCAAAGGGAGAGAGGAATTCAACACATGTATGCATGTGTCTGTGTGTTTAAGTGTCTGTTATTCAACACAATAGCCTGGAGCTATCGCAATACAGCGATTTTGTTGGGCAAGCTTTCTGCACATGTTTAGTCTCTGACTATAAAACACGCATTAAAAATAATAGAAAACTTGAAACAAATAACTCTTGATACTACTATTTTGTGCATCAATATCTGTTATAATAATAAGAGGCAAGATGTTTCACATAGGCTTGAGGTATCATTTTGTAAATAAAGGGTTGCCAAACCTGTTTTAAATGCAACACGTTAATAATAATAGAGACACTAAAATTTATTTAATCAACACAAAATGCAAGCAAATTACAGGTATGTTGATGCAGAACATGCACATGATTGTACTCTATTACCACTGCAAACTAAATCCTAAACCTCACTCACTTGGTTCAGTGCTTTTCCACACATTGTTAATTGCCAAGATAGTTACTTTAATATAATGACAGTGCACTTGTGTTGTTGAAAGAACACATTCAAATTATAATAAGTGGTTCATTGCTGTTTCTTTTTTGATGGAAAATGATAATGTGGAGGAATGAGACACGATAAAAATTCCAGATAGGACTTTGATCTCCTGATTGGGCTTCTTTGTTAGCAAGCAGAAAGGATGTGGTTGTCTGAGGACTGAAGAAGACAACCCTCATACACAAACAGAAGCAATACGATCCACTTGCTCACATTCACAGAGACAACCAGCTGTGAGGATGAGTACAACCATGTGCAGCTGCATTACCTTGTTTTTTCTTTTTGTTTTTTTTGTTTTTCTGTTGGGTTGACACACGGTGGTCACATGTTCATCTCTGTGTGCATGCGAATCCTTTAAGTGTATGGTCTGTGTGTGAACCTCAATGCATCAGTGTGTGAATCAGACAAGAAATCACAGTATTTGGCCACTGAAATGGGACTCTGTCAAAGCATTTGTAAGTGTGAACATGTTTAAGAGATGGACAGAGAAGGAGACTTACGGGTCTGTGTGAAGCCACCTTTTGTATGAGCTATGTATGCTCTTTGTGGAGGAAAATTGAAAAACATTAGCATGATAAAGGCTGGCTAGGGCTGCCTCGCTGATCATGTGACACATTACTGAAAAAGCGCATAGATAGAAAATGACAGCAAGCTCATTCATGCAACTCAGTTACCAATGGGTGTGCCAATATGGTCTGGGAGAGGAACCATTCATGGCATTCAGTGCACAAGCAGCGTCAGTTAACCATGAAAGTTAACAAAAAAGAATAAAAAAATAAAAAAAAACTTGTTACTTGTCATTCTTTTGGAAGGGGTGCTGTAAATACACAAACTATTATGCTGTGTTCATCTCTTTGATGTATCCAGTCTTTTTATAAATTACACGTGTGTGTGTGCATGTATAGAAGTGTGGTTTCCATGTGTACAGTATGTATGCATACACATGTATGTGTGTTTGTAGGGGGGAGAGCACAGGCATCTGTGGGCCTCTCTAACTAAAGAGTGTGGCTGAGCCAAGCTCTTGTTTTTAAGATCCCATTTCAAAGCTGGAGACATAGAGGGCTTATTTTTGGGCTGGGAACTTGTTGGTTTGTCCACAAACCTTACTTGTTTGATGACTGAGAAAGGAAATAGCAAGAGTGGTTTGTAATGTAGACCTGGAATGCTAAATGATGAGATTCAGACAAAGACTATGCTCTCGTCTGCCACTGCACGACTTTATAAATTAATTTAATGAAGTGTTGATTCAAGTGTGAAATAATCCCAAAATGTCCAACCTGAACCCAACACTCCCCCCTTGTGGGATAATGATAAATGACAACTCATTAATGCCATCATGCATCCAGCTTTAAATTATGTTTCAGAATTAGGTCAGCAGGGATGAGATTTGAGGAGTGATTTGATGCTGACTTCGTATTGACATTTAAGGGATACATTTTTCTTTGTGTTGTTGCTTCAAAAGTATTCTACAGTCATGGGCTTTTTTTTTTTCAAGCAACACAGTTAAAGCACTATGTCCTCTCTTTGTTTGCTTTTACATCAAAGCTGAAAACCACGTTGATGCTTATCACTGTAAGCAGTATAAAAGGATAATGTCAGATTAATGTAAAAAAAATTGGAAAAATAAGTGTTGCCACAACTATCCTATACTCTTCATTTCCTTTGAGATTTTACAGACAACAAGCTGCTCATCAGTAGCATGGCACCATGTCTAAAAATCTGTTTCTTATACAAAAGACAGGGTCTATGATAACTGTTATGATGCATTAGGTGTTAATGGGAAGAAACCTGAACCACTGTTTCTGAGATGAGTCATGATGTAAATGTTATTAATAGACATTATGTAAGATTTTTAAGAGAAAATAGCTTTGGATAATCAGTTTGAGCCTGTTCTGGACATTTTTCAACAGAAGAACCTCTCAGTTGTGAAGAGAAAAAGACAAAAGCTGATAGTAAGGGTGTTTCCTTTGGTCTGGTGAATGTTGATAAAGAGTAAAATGCTGACCTCTAGTGAAAAATTAGGTGATAGCAGTCTAAATCTCAGAGTTTAAGGTCTGCACTGAAAAGGAACTCTGCCATGAATCACACATAAAATACAAGGTATTAAGGTAAATGTTATTTTTTATAGCAATACAGTTTTTTGCCTGTTTATGTTTTGTTTTTTTAGAAGCAAAACATCAAAATAGTAATATTTTTTGTTTAATTAACTTATAAATCTACATATTGTATGATCATGGTTTCAAGCCTATTATAAACCCATACAATAAATAATTGAATAAATGCTAACACTTTAATCCATTTTTCTTCTTGTCTTTTTTGTTTAAAAAATCTTTATGCTGGACAAATAATTGCAAATAATATATATTTTTAGTTCACGCTGAATTTTTGACAAGCTTTGTACTTGTAACAGCATGTTAATGAACATAAACTTACAACATGAGTGAAAACACTGTGGGGTGTTGACAGAGATAAGATTTGTGATTTGCATAATACATAAGATTTTATGCTGGTTTGTCATCATTAGGAGAAGCTTAGTTTTTAAAATGAGCTTAATTTTGAGTTGCAAATTACATAGTTAAGGATCTACATACTGACAACAAGAAAAGTTTACTATTAACTTGAGACAAAGAGTTCAAGGATCAATTCAAGAGAGTCTCAGCATAAACAGGGGTGACAGGAGAAAGAATGAAATCAGAAATATTATTATCACCTGACAGGGTCCAGATTTGATTACGTAGCAAGCCAATTTAAGTCAGTGCTGAGGTGCATTGCTACCATTACCTAAAAAAACAACACAAAGTCACAATTAAAAGGTTTGATCTAGACCCTTGTACAAATTTTCAGCTATACTCCCTGCTCATAAAATGCTCACCAAATGATAAATAATGTAGCTTGACAAGATGCTCAGTGACTAAATTCAAACAAATACACTTTCAATGTTGCTGCAATATCGTCTCCAGTTCCCAGCCTCCCACTTACCAGCCACCATTGTCTTTGATAGGTTGGGTCAGAGAGAGACAGATGAGAGCCTGCGTGCACCACGCCACTTCACCTTCTCTCTCCTTCAGCCTGACAGGACCTGAATTACAGTAAATGATAGCCCTACTTGGCCACAAAGCGATTTGACCCGTCTCTTTTCTTTGGCGGCCACACTCCCTTAGGACCCAAAGGGACAGACTCTGTAGAGAAAAGAGGGATGGAGGTTGGAGGTTGGAGGATTGAGTCGGAGGCCAGTAAGATTGTGTGTGTGTGTGTGTGTGTGTGTGTGTGTGTGTCGGTGTGTGTGTGTGTTTGGGGCAGGCATGACTTACTGATGAGTTACTGCTTTTGGCTGCTCTGTGGAGCCACACATTTTCTGGTAAATAGACAGTGATTCAACAAATACAGCAACATCATATCAACAGATTTAACTTTAACATTACAAAAATTAATAAAAGTAAAACCTAAATTTTCAAGCCAGCAATAATTGACATTAGGGCATGTAATACAACTTTATTTTAATTTCTCTTATAGGAAAATGTCTGAAAAATACAATTTCAACTCTATAATATAACATACATTGCAATGCTATACACTGAGAAAAAACAGTTGATATTGATGTTTTCCGAGGTTCCTGATCATCAAATTACATTTTCAATTATGTGTTTTGTCACTTCAAGACCTATTGTTTTTTTTGTTAAAGCAAAAGAACATGTAATCACAGTGCAAATAAAATTGATAAGATTTGCTAAAAGGGGAGTGGAGATGAGCGCGAAGAGGTAGACAAGCCAGAGTCACAGACCTGTAAGTGTGGTTTAGTTGTGGTTGTGTACGTGTGTGTCGTGAATGTGTGTTAGCTTGATTGAATAACACTTTTTATAACAGCTCAAGGTTCATTGTGCCCTGGGGTAATACAAGAGTATGTTTATTTCTGTGTGTAGCTATGCACGTTGCAGTTATGTGGATTAAACATTTAACCAGTGCTATAGCTGTGTTGGTTGTAAAAAGTCTTTCACTAAACACACTGTGTTGTGTAGAGGATGTGAAGAATTGTCCATTATGGTCAGCAGCTTCTACAGCCTTCTTCTATGGATAATCAGTTCCTGTGTGTTTACATATAGCCACAAAATTTATACACTGAAAGTGTGCCAGCGTCTCTGTGAATTTTCTTTTACAAGACTTTGGGATGGGAATACAACTGTACCTCAAAGTGGAAATTTTTTTTCAAAACAGATAGCATCTGGGAACTTTTACCTTTTGCTTGGTCATGACATTTATGTCATAAGTTTCCTTCCTTTACCCAGAAAACAAAAGACCTAAATTGTGTTTTCATAAAGACTCTGTGCTGGTTTATGGTAATGAAGATTGTGTTGTGTCTGCTTTTCTCTGTTTTATATATATTTAGGGGCACACTTGTAAAACAAGCTTGCAGTACTGCAGTCCCAGATGTGATCATATGACGAGAGAGGGACTCAATTCATTCACTTTGGAGGATTATATTTTGATAAGAATGACTTTTGTTAGTTGTGGGATTTGGGGAAATGTGAACTCTTTGAAATTTGAAGCAGTGATAAGTTCACTCCAGTAAAGGTCATGCTGCATGAGGAGGGACATTTTAAAATGGGAGAATTTCGGCCTTCTGCAAGGGATTAATTTTATTTGAAAGGTCATCATGTCCATTCAGTCTGTTGATATAAACCCCTTTAGACATTTAAAGCACAGCATAACTTTAAAAATAAACCGGAATCTGTGATTATTTTTAAACCAAAAAGTTCTACTGATAAACATCAATGTAATACTAGGCAATGTCTGTTTAATTATTATATGTAATGTCTGTTTTCCCCTTAGTGTTTAATAAATTTTTTGGGACATTATTGCAAATAGATTAGAATCTGATGGACTGCAAAAAGCTATCTAAAACTAGTCAGTTTATTTCAGAAATCTGAATCTGAAAGCCTAAATGGAATTATTATGTGTCAATGTAAGTTTTTCATAAACGAAAGGTCTTGTAAGAAGACTGGATGTAAGAATTAGATTGGGAAAAAATTCCCACCTTTTGCAGACCACGTTTACAATTACAAAAAAATGCTTTTCCTGTCCTTTGTATGTGTGAATAATGTTAAACAGCAAGTTCCTTTTAAAAAAAATTTTTAAGGAGCAGGATTCAGCGTGCGTACCCTTTCTGTCATTAGAGGGCAGTGTTGTATTAGGAAAATGGGAGCAGGTTAAGTCTATTTTAGCCTGCTCGCTAATTTAACCTTTTATTTTATTTGTGCATTTTGTATATTACATATATATTTAATTAATTGAAAAGCTTGTAATAATAATTACTTTATTATAACTAATGTATTTCAAACAATAATCAAAGCTTGTAACTGTGTGTAATGTCCCAACTAGTATAACATAATACCCAGAAAATAATATGAAATTAAAAAAACAACAACATTCTTTTAATATTTATATAAAAAATGGTTAAAAAAATCTATGAAGTCATATGTTTGATGACAAAAGAAAGAGTAAAGACACATGAGTCGTCTTTAATCACCTTTTTGCCTTTACTATTTTTAATTGTTTGCATTGCTCGACTGTATTTAAAACAGTCTAAATAACAGGAATGCCATTCTTACTATATATAGGCTGGTTTGACACTCAGTCCGTAACGGGCTGTTAACACATACTTCAATGTGCTGAGATGTTTATCAAGTGGCGGACAGTCCTTTGGGGACCGTTTATGTGAGTTTTAGTGAATTAGTGAGTTTTCTTATGTGCTGCTGTGCTTTAATTTTTCCTTATACAGAAGGATGATTAAATGACATAAAAGACTTTTGGTTAAGAACAACTTTTCCTTTTTTTTGTTATCTTATTCTTCTTCTTTCCGACTGTATTTTTTTGTTTCATTTAGGCACTTTTTTAAACAAAAATAGAAACGTTTAATAGGGCTGGTATGTGCAGTCTGTCTGGTTTTCACGTTTTAACAATTAGGGATAGAAGACACTAGAAAATTAAATAAAACAGAAAAGGAATGACAAATAATAGTATTTGTCCCCTGAGGGAAACTGTAATAACAATATATATTTATTCAATTTAAATGTTGGCTTCCATGAGGGTACTACATTTGACTTTAGAGTTCACATGTTATACTGTACATTTGATTGAGTAGTAATTGAGGAGTGATAATGATTTATTTTCCCCATCAAATATCCATAACAGGAAAGAAGTATTAAACATAACTGAAACAGCAAACATGAAGACATTATTGTTGAGACTTTGATTCATTAAACTCAACAGATAGATTGAAAAAAAAAAAAAAAAGCTTTTAATTTCTGCTTAGTTTAGCTCCTTTTTTGAGAAAGATTTAAATCTGTATTTCTACCAAGGGAGCAGCAAATGTGTCCTTATTCCCAGATAAATCTCTTGGTGTAATAGGCGAGCTGTACTGCTGCTTCCTAGATGTTTAGAACAGGTGTTTTACTGGGCTGTCTTCTTACCGATGACAGGAGAGACACAGAGCATGGGACCAGAAGGTGAAGTCCCTAAAGCCTGCAGAGCCTGGGAGAAGACCTGCAGCCATATATCTGCCTCGGTCTCCAAGACCACCCCCCCCAACGGTGTGTGTGTGTGTGTGTGTGAGGTTTTATGTGTGTTGGCTGTCTACTTGCATTCATGTTCTCTTTCTCTCTCTTTATTTCATGCATGTTTCTGTGTTTGTCCTATGTGGAAAGAGGATTTAATCTTCCTCACAACCATCTCGGAGAACTAGTTTCATGTGAACTAATGCCCTCCTGTGGCAGATTCTCACAGCTTCACTGAGATCACTTAACTCCTTTAATCTTTGATGTAAAGGCTATATTGTCTTTTAAAGGAGGAAACAGCCAAAAAATTAAGTAATGACTATTGAGAACAAACGAAATTTGAAGGCTAAAGCTAAAAGAGTACACACCATATTATTTAGACCGGCTACATTCAGTGGAGCAAAAATGTGTTCATTTTTCTGTCACTCTACAGATTTTCTCTGTCAATTTATCATGTTTTGGTTTGGCTTGGCTGGACCTATGAAATCATTTCTTACTTGAAGCAATAATATGAAACAAAAATATCCTCAAGGCCAAAATGAATATTGTATGGATGAATGTCGGCATTCAGGATGAATCACACTTCAGACTCTCAAAAAGTACAACAGCCTACAATGGCATTCAGCAATACTGATGTTAAGATAATTTGCATTACAAAATATTCATAAAATGTGTTCTAAACAGATTAGCACAGTTAACACTGCAGATCGTTACAACATTAAGTTACACTTAATGCCACAGTACTAAATTATTTATTAAATATATACAGTATATTGGGATATGCAAAAGTTAAAGTCAAATATTCGGTATTCCGTATTCAGTATTCTAATACCCAGACAAAGTTCAGGGTGCAGGCCCTCGGGATGGAGATTTTAGGTGGGGGGAGAAGAAGTGGGGGAGGGGTGAACAAGAAAGGCTAAAATTGACTCAAGTCCCAGGTAAGAATTTTTGCAAACATTTGTGATCTCTTACAGCTAAAATTTATTCTGTGGCTTTGCTGAAATTTTATATAAAATATAGAACCAACACTTGAATTTTGCAGGATGTGATTTCATTTAGGTACTAATTACACCCATCTATAAAATCTGTGGTTTTAAAGTTGTGGCCGGATATCAAATGACTTCACTTGTTAGTAATACATGCCACACAAAATAGTTTCGTAGGACTGCATCTGTGTCTATGCGTGTCTGTCAAATCTGAACATGACTTTAAACCATTCTACAATGAAATATTAGAATTTAAATAAACCATCAGATGTATAAATCTTTTTTTGGATAAAAAAAAAAAAACTAATATAATCGAAATTATCTTGAAATAAACACGCTTACATACAGCGATGGTTTGACAAGTGTATGTTTACCATATGCTTCTGGAAGAATGGATCCCATGAAGCAAGATCAGTTGGTTTTAATGACCACCAGATGCAGGTAAAATCCTATGTGATTGAAATATTATTCAAATAATGTTGCATTGGCTGGTATCCACAGACTTTGTTTACTTTTTTGTTTTTGTGCGTATTAGCAAAATAAGGCAAAAACTGCAAGGCCAAACCCGGCATAACTTTCTAGAACATTAGTAAAGAATGACTCCAATGAATGTTTGCACAGTTCAAGTTTAAAAATTGTGGGATTACAATGTATCCATTTGCTTTTATTTTTTGTAGAGTAGCATCCACATGAGATGGTTACATTAAAGTCATTGACTATCAACAGTAGCCATGCACATTTTCCAACCCTAACGCTGTTCTTTAATGATAAACATACATTTATTGTAGCACATAAACTGTCTTTGTATTAACAAAGTGAAATGAATCAGGCCGATGGGACAGAGTACATAATTTAACCCTTTTTGTGAAATTATGACTTTTCCATTAATGTTGCTGTGCTTTATTTACAAATGTGTGTAAAAGTGACAACTCAGTACATGCACAACGCTTGCAGTTTGGATGAGATAGGACAGTGCATGAAATTCAAGAGAATACAATATAATTAGAGATTAATACTGAGTCACAATTTATCTGCAACACGTTTTATCAATATAACAATTCTTATTACCATACTAAGCAAGCAGTGGTTTGGTATAACAACAATTCTTTCAGGTTGTTGTGGCATTACAGCAACTCATTAACCTTTAATTGTGCTTTAGCAACTGTATTTGTTATCAGATTAAGGAAAAAGTGATGTTTACCTCACCTGAGGACACTGTCTTCACCATCACCTCTCAGAGAAGCGGTACCACATGAAAACTCTGCAAGTCCAGAGTTATTGTTTTGATTTTGCCTCCTTCTGATTCACACTGCCAAGTATTTTTGCATTAAATCAGTTCTTGATACACAACAAACCTTGGGTCAAACTGCACTGCAGTTCTCTAGTTTGTCTCTCAGGGTCAAGGCATGAGAGTGCATGGTATATATTATGCATTGTGCACTCTATTTACAGGATTTCTGAAGGAGACAGACTATACAATACACAGAAGATAAACCTTTTTTTCTTGTTGATGGTCAGAACTGATTATTTGTGAAGGTTACATATTTGTCAGGCTTCTGTCTACTTTAGAGCTAACCAAAGCAATACTTCTACAAACTTACATTCACTTTCAATCACAGAGTTTGATAGAAATGTACCTCATGTATCTATGTGCAAACAAATTTGTCTTCTAAAATGTACCACTCCAACACCCCATCTCCCCATCCTGCAGGCTTTTTTAATGAGCTATAGGATATGCATAGTACATGTCCAAGTTGAAAGAATCAGTCACTGGTGGCAACAGTGCTGATCCATCAAGGATAGCACCTTTTACCCTGAAATTTCTGCCAACTCAGGAGGGCAATTAACACCTCGGCAGCCTGGGTCAGAAATGAGCAGAAGATTTTTCCCTTGTGGACGCCGTGGTCGGCCGCAGAGCCACGATGCTCTTTGCTGAAGCGTTGGCCTTTGTTTTGGTGTGTAAGTTAGTGTGTGTGTGAGGGAGAGAAAAGAGAAGTGAGGGTTTTGTATGTGAGAGGTAAAGAAGAAAAAGCTACTGTGTGTCTGTGGTCCTGTGTGTGTATGTGTGTAGTGCTGACATGCATGGAGGTGTTCAGGTAAGCTGCTCCGCAGGGTAATTATGCACAACCTCAGGAGAGTTCACACTTGGGCATTGTGGGTATTTTTGTTTGTTTTAGCTATTTCCTTTCCTTCCTTTTTTTCTGTAGTTGTTCTCATGAATGAAATATCAAATGTACCTCAGAGGCTCATGTTAGGTTTAAAAGAGCGTTCATCTGCATATTAGGTTTGAAGCTAGAGGGAAATGTGATCACGTCTCTGGACTCCAGACACACGTTTCTGATATTAATATGCGCTCGATGGGCACAGAGAGGAGGTTTTATGAATATTCATCAAGCTTAATGTGGATGTCTACAACTGATATCACTGACGATTAGAATAAAACATTCTTAATGTTCTTAATTGGCCAGAGTCCCATGACTGCATTAGGTTTTCATCTTATAAACATTTGACATATCTAATTCAAATCCTACAGACTAACATCAGAATACTAAATCTCCTGACCTTTGATCAAGGTAATTAACCCACTCTATCAATTATCAAATGAAGCATAACATTGTAGATTCAAATTCACATGCAGAAGTGAGATACCATTTTGACTGATCTCACTTAATTTCCACCTCAAGGAGCCAAAATGCATTACAAAATGAAAAAAATACTACTTACTTCAGGACATTATCACTTTGTTTTGATTGGTAGAGAAATATCAGTAAAGTGGTCATTGCCATCTAAAGTTTGAGGACTAAAAGACAGTTTTTTTGAATAGGTGTCCAAAAATGAGCTAAGAATATCACTATAATAGATCACATAAAGGAAATCTATTCACAAGAGGAGTAGTTAACTGGAACACCTGCTCCAACTTAAATTAGCTTACTGAAATCTGACTACTTTCCTGCAGCTGCAGCACTGCACAACTCTTGTTCATTTTAGCCCTCATAAAGCAGGGGAGGAGGGGGTTCACACAGCGTCTGCTGGGGTCGCCATCCGTCAGACGTTCTTTACAGACCAAAGTAAGTGGAGTCTCACTGGAAGACTAGGAAACCCGAGCCTCAGTTAGACAAACACATGCTACTTCCAAAATAACAATGCACTCTTGTGACAGCGACCACAGTTCTCTGGACAGACATCAGGCATGCTGACACTGAAGTGAGGGGATTGCATTACCTAGAGCTTGCAGTCAAAACCACCAACAAGTATATCACAGGAGGACCCAGAAGGGTGAACAAAAACTAAAGATAATCACAAGTGACAATATCAAACACTTGGTTAAGGTGTGTGTCATTAAATGAAAAATGTCAGAGTATTATTCCTTTTAAACTGGAAATTTGAAGGCTGATAGTCATTTAGGTGTATCTCAAAGGTTCTCTAATTGTAGTTCACTTCTGAGAAAAGAATAAATACTTAAAACATATAGAAATACAGTGAGGTTGCAGCAATTTTTTTTTTTTTTTTTTTTTTTTTTAAGAAGAAGAAGAAGAACCAAGATTTTATTAGTAGTAGTTTTTAAAATAAAGAAAAACATAAAGCTTTTGCCAAAATAAGATAGACAGACTTTCTTTATTGGATGTAGATATATATGGAAAATGATGTAAAAAGAAAAAAGTCCTAGTTTCCAACCTAATGACAAGAAAAATAGATTAAAAACACATTGCTGCTACATTTAGTGTCATTATGTTGTGGTAATTCAATGCAATTATTCCATGAAAAGAAACTGAAAAAATGTGAAAAGCCTGCATTTGTTTTATATCTTTTTTTTAAAAGCATTAGTTAGCATTTTTAGCTATGTGTTAAGAGCTGTTAAGAAGGGTCCAGAGAACCACTTGCAGCTATGGAGCTTCAGGTTGAAGACCCCTGCATTTGACAAAGATTGGAAAGGACAGCATAGATGCCCAGCATCTGAATCAAGCAAATTTAAAGTCTGCCATAAATTCAGACTAAATCAGAAACACAAAGAAAAGGTCTGATTTGTACTGTTCTACCATGGTCTGCCTTTTATTTATTTTTTTTTCCTCTAATTATTTTCTGGCCTTCCTCTGTTAAACTCCTTAAGCTGATACATACTTACATGTATCTACCCCCTGCCCCTTCCATCCCCCACCCCCGATTATTAAACGAGGTTTCCATATAATGAAGTAGAGCAGCCGTTCCTTGGCAGAAAAGCCAGAACAACAGCAACAGCCGCCGTCTGGGTATATTTGTTAAGTCACTGTGGATACAGTGAGTCAGCTAAATGTGTCCATAATTTGGAGCAGGAAGTGTTCTGTCAGCTCAGAGCAGGTATCTGTCAGCAGGCTGTATCCTTTAGGGCTGTAGGAGGAGGAAGCAGCCTTGACTAGACCCTTTTCAGGCCTACATCACACAGTTGCCCTGAAGCAGTTGGCAGTTAATTTACACTTGCAGTATCACACTACACTAACAGACACACACGTCTGGATTAAACACACATGTATCTGCACCTGCACTTACCAAAACATTAATTCCAGTGTATCTGTGAGGCAACAACTGAATTATATCAACATTCTATTGTAATGACAGGATAATAATAACTTAAATGATGCATTTAATTATTCCTTTTAATATTGTAGCTATACTATCGGTCCAATCACTTCAGCATATACAGCTTTTGTAACCTACACTGCTTTACTTTTACTTTACTGACATAGAACTTAATTGTGTATTATTAACTGCAACAGGCATGCTGAACTGATGCAGCTTCTTGAATTGCATTAAGAAAACAAGCAATTTTAAAATAACAGCCTTGTTTTTTTATATATATTTCAAAAGTTTTATCAGAAAGAATTAAAAAAAATAATAAAAAGAAATTAAAAATTACACTGGATGAAATTATTTAAACATCAAATTAAAGCAAAGTTTTTATGAGAGCTTTGAGTGGCAGAGAGGAGTCCAGCAGCTAAACTTTGTCCTCTTTTCTCCCCTTCTGCTTCCATACTCCTCCAGCTGCTCAGATTTACAGGTGCCACTGACCTTTTCAACATAGGAAGTTGCCACAACCGCCAGGGTCTCCCTCTGTCGGCTCACATTCATCTAATTGTTGCTCCTCCCTCTACTTCCCTGCCACAAATCCACCCACTCTCACGACCCCCTCCTTCAAAAAAAAAAAAAAAAAAAACCACTCTGCAAAGGCAGGAAACTTTTTCGAAGTTTCCATCTTGACGAAGAAGAAGAAGCAAACACAGAGGAGTGCATGCTGGTCTCTGTGTTTAAACAGCACAACGGAATACAAGACCATTTTAAAGTTGATTTAAAAAGTTATACAACAAACACATTCCAATCAGAACAGTGTCTACTTGTGTAATTGTTTTTAAATAGTATTCCAATGTTGTTTTATTTTTATTGGTATTTAGTATGTACTGAGTCTTAACCAGTGATTTCTAGCAATCAGGAAGATTCATAGACAAGTCATTGTCTCAGAATACAATTTTTTCATAATTTCTGTTCAAGTATTCTTTGTTTAAGTCCCATGATCTTAATTGCAAATGCTGGTACCTTCATCATCTTTCTTTGATAAGATAATGTTTGTTTGTGATTTTTTTATTTTTTTATTTTCTTTCCACCTGTGAATTAAATTAGTGATATTTTAAGTTAGTTTTTTTGGGGGGATGTTATTTTTATAAGCCTCATCTTTTTAAAACACATAAGTAAACACTTTGGTTTGCAGTATTTCTGCTTCATGCATTTATTGACTGACTTGATAGCTCCAAAGCCACATGATCACAGAGCAAAGTTGGCTCACACTCTGCCACTCAAAGTGATCGTTAACATTTCCCAAACAGATTTCTTAGTGCAAATAGCCTCCTACATGCCTGAAAGCCAATTACACCTCCATTCTTGTAATAATGAACTCATGAACCTACCTTTATTTGGAAATGCTGAGAGACTGGAATCAATAGGAGTGGACTTGAGAGATGAGAGAGTGAGCTAAATTCATGGCACAGCAGTAAAAGATTGCCTAAACTTGAATTTATTTGGATGTCAATGGACTCCGCAAAATCTATCTACCTCACCTGCCCGTGCTCAATGTATTAGGAGTACTTGAGTAAGACTTATTAAGATGCTTAAGATGGATATTTACACATTTGTATACATGATGTTGTAGTAATGGCAAAATAATTAATCTACTTTACAGGTTCTATCTTGAAAATGTGCATAATAAAGCTATTAGTTCTTCTGGATTGAACCCAGGGGATCGTTCAGGGTCCCTAGGAAGAGAAGTGTGGCTGTTTGGCACCAAGTGACACTTAACAAACACACATACACACATAGACATGCACATAATCAACCAGGATCACTCCAAACTAAATGGAAGTCTGCCAGGCTGGAGCACAAATGGAATCAAAGTCCATTGACTCCCTGTACTCCATTAAGGAGAATTAATTTTCCTGCATATCAAAACACTATTAAAAGACTGAGGTTAGAGTCAAATAGGAAGTAGAAATGTTATTGATTTCCAAGGTCAACAACACACTTAGAGGAAAAGACCTCAGAGCTAAGACATTTACTGGACATTATTATTACCTTTATAAATAACTAAGTCTTTCAGGAAGAGATGGGGTGTTTAGCAACAGCGCTACTGGAATGCGAATCTTCGAATAGCGTCTGTTCTGTAAAAATGAACAAAGACACGTTTATTTCATGCATTATTATTAGCGCTCGGCAAAAAATTTAATTTTTTAATTGTGACAAATCACGTGAATTCTTTTGCTATTGTGCACAAAATGTCCTTTTCCTTTAAAAGTACTGCTATGAAGAAAATTTAGTAACCTTTGGTTTACAAACACTAAATTAATTAACAGCTTTTAGCAGTAATTTTCTCTTTATACAGTAACAGTTAAACTTACAAAATTGTTACAAAAATTAGTTGGAGATGTCATTTGAAATGACAGGATTAAGGACACAAAGAGGAAGGAAGGAGAAAGAGACATCAGACCAGAGATCCTTCGTCAGGGCTTTATCTGCTGACCTACCAGCTATGTTGTCCATTTTTAGCATTTGACCTCCAACAGACAAACTACTCATTTTACTCAGTGGACAATGATGTATGTTTATAGCTTCATTATAATTTAATATAAAAACACCCACACGCAGGCGCAGAGAGCTTTCTCTTTCCTAATGGATGAATCCTTATTTATTGAGAAAGAAAGTTAATGCCAAGAAATAACAGAGGAAGTCACAAAAAAAAACAAAACATTTTTTGCCTGTAGTGTGTTTTGTCTTATGCTTTGTTGTCATGTTTGTACATCCTGTGCCAATTCCTCCGGAATATAGTTTTTATTGTTGAGTGAGGTCTTTCTGTGCCATTTAAAGACACATTGTGTATGCTGCCTATACCAGCATCAACAAGTAAGGAAAAGGCGCCTTTATAAACACAGCCTGTGTTTAACAAGATGGCCTCTGGCCACTCAGATTCTTCTCTGATGTGGACGTTTTTGTAAGACTTGTCCCCTTTCCTGGTAAACATTGCTGTACCTGACGCCTTTCCCTAACGTGGGGATAGTGGCACGGGATCCTCAGGATGAGATGTAACCGCTTTCAGCACTTCCTCGCATCACCCCCTTGCTCTAAAGTGCGACTCTTGCGTGTTTTATTGTGAGGCCTGGGTGAGCATGAAAACAAACGGGGGCCTGACTCAGAAGCTTTGATCTCTCGTTTCCTGGTCCATTATTTATGTCTGTTTCTCACGAAGCTTTTTTTCTTTCTAAACTTGATTACTTTGCATTTCCTCACACATTTTCAGCGTGACCCCCATACAACATCTTGCACTTTAGTGGTTTCTTCTAGCAGGAAGCTATAAAGGAATTTTAATAGTTATTGTCCCTTTTCCCTGATGTTTTGTTACTCAGACTAAAGTAAAACAATAATGTCAAAACTAGCACATTTAGCTTTATTAAGAGTCAAATGAAAAAGGCAGACTTGAAAATTACTATGGTGGTTTATTTATGGCTTATTTGTAGATTTTAGCATGCACAAGATCACCTACATTTAATAACTGCAACTCCATCTGTAAAAAAAAAAATCTGTTACGGTTAACTCTTAGTCATTTTCCAATCAGAAAAAAAAATACAATAAACAAAATTAAAGTATGAGCAGAGTGAACTTCTGTCTAACATGTTAATCCTACCACTGCACAGTGTGTTGTAACTGTTAAATATTTTGTGGACAAAAATTATTATTTGAACTATGTCATCCAGGTTTGTGGTTTAAAATGAAAATCTACTGTTTCCAAACCACCTCTGTGCTAGATACTGAAAAGTAAAAAGGGGTGGGTTAGAAGGGCTAGAAAAGGAGCTGATCAATGAAATGACCTCCCCCCAAAAAAGAAAAACTAAATAGACGATAGAGCAGGGAGTCAAATGCATTAACCAGAGTTCATCTCAGGTCTGACCAGTAGCTGCCCAACACATCTCTTACCCTGACCCATGAGCTCCACCAGCTCAGCAGATAGATCAAAAAGGCCTATCCTCAGTAGAAACGACTACTTTGTTGTGACCAACATGGTGGATGTCATTAGGGACCCTGCCACCAAGGGTCACTGCCTGGCTCAGTTTGTAACTCAAGCTGATTTTGATGTACGATCCAAGAATTTTTCAGGTGATGCTGAACATGAATTCCCACAAACCCTCCTTTTTTGTTTTCTGTTAATACACTGCATTCACAAATGTGTAAATGAGGCAACACCCACCCCATCCTTCCCATGACATGATGTAATGATGATACTTTTAAATATAGAGGATATACCTTGTGCCTGTGTAAAATTAACGTATTGTTTAGGTAGCTTCTTGAAATCTGACAAGACCTATGACTGAAACTATAAATTAAAAATAAAAGAAAAAAAAAACTCTTGATTGAAATTAAAAGGATTGCTCCATCAATCAACATGTTTACATAAACAGTTGTATTAAAATATACTTATACTGTATTTCTATTACATGGTACTATAAAATATACTATAGTACAACTCATAACATCTTTCCCTGGCTTTGTTCTTAATCACAGACTATATCCTCTCACTGTGAGCAGGATGAGCATTTTTATTGTTTGACCACATATAACAATACCATCATTCATTCATTCATTCATTCATTCATTCATTCATTCATTCATTCATTCATTCATTCATTCATTCATTCATTCATTCATGCATTCATTCATTCATTCATTCATTTTCTAAACTGCTTATTCCAATCCTAGCAATTAGCAGATGACAGGAAGGGTACACTCTTGGTAGGTTGCCAGTTCATCGCAGATAAGACCATTAGTTTAGATGGTCTTTTTTTTCACAATGATGGTCAATTTTTACAATGATATATTATAGTTGACAAAACAGAGACACGAGTGTCATTTAGTCATGATACCAAAACCTCACTGTACACAGGGTATCCCAAGAAACACTGACAAGACAGCAGGTGTTTCCTGCAACAAACATGAAAGCTTTCATGAAGCAGCTACAGTTAATTGATAGAACAGTGCATTGAAGCTAAGGAGATGGAGTCAGTTTCAAAACAACCCTACAGTGTCGTTTGTGCTTTGATGATCGGTTCCATAGTTGTCACCAATCAGCCAGTCATCTGTCATTATGTCTTTCCTTACATCCGCTGGTCTGGTTTCGATATCAGTAGCACTTTAAAGCATCAACAAAAAGACTGGAATAATGACACTCGCTCGCCACAAACACGTCACTGGTGAAATAATTGGAGCTTGTTCGAGGGGTATTTAAGGAGACATAACTGGGAGGAAAAATCTGTTGGGAGGGGGGTACACTTTAAAGGAACTGGGGAAAAAGTGACTAAGAGCTTAGCAGATAGTGCAAGACAGGGAAGTGCGTCTGGTCATTGCGTGTTTGAAAGCAGCAGTTGGGACCCTGATGACAGAGTGGTCTTTGGGAATTTAAGAGCAAGGGCCAGAAGTAGGCGTTTCCCCCCGCAGAGGACTAGGCCAGGAAGGAAGGCTTTGCCTTTCAAAGCATCCAGAGCTTTATTTATATTACATATTTTCATCACCAGGACTTTTTCAAAGGGAGGAGAGAGCTGTTTTCCAATTTCTAATACTCTTTGGCCTCTGTCTTTTATTTCCCTGCTCCGTCTCTGACAATGTATTTGTTTCCGGAGCAACTTTTGCTCTGGGCTGTGTTTACCATTGAATGATACAAATGGGGTGTTATTGTCAAATGTGAAGAGAGTGATGGGAAGTTGTGTGATTGTTTTGCCTCACCTGTTTTCCAGTGGGGTCCAGAACCAGAGAGGAATGGCTCATAGAACAATGGCACAGAGGCCTTGGACTACTGTTTGATGAAAGGTAGTTTTAACACGTCAACTAGGCAGAAAGCATGGAAAAAAACTTGCCATGGGCCCTTTAAGCATCATGAGGCAGACAGCCACTGATAAATAAGTCATCCATCAAAGAGTCCCCTATCATTTGGAGTTGCATGATCATTATTGGAGGCAAACAACGGTGTCATCAAGAACACTGTCAACCCACTCCCATGTCAGTCTCCTCCTGGGAATGGACCACCCCCATTATCAATCAAAGTATTTGGGCCTTGGAGAATTAGAAATAATATAAAATGAAATAGAATATGGCGACTTTTCACCTGTACCAGCTTGGATAAAGCTACCAAACTACTGGTGAAGACTCAGCTGTATAGGAAAGATTAAATTAACATGATATTATTTGACAATGTATTAGGTAACAATATATGTGGGAAAAAAAGCTTTACGGTGTTTTAAACTTGTTGTCATCTAAAAGACAGACTTTGATGGGTAAAAAAAATTTAATATTTGATCTGAGATTAAATCAATTTACATTTTTAAACATTCGTAATTAAGAATTCCAGTTTGGAAATTTTAAGATGATCATATGACCATTTGACCTCTACTCTGAAAATAGACATGTACATGCTACATTTTTGCTGCAATAATAAGATGTTATTTAATCTGTTGGAATGTTATTTTAACAATGACAATGACAGCCTCTCACCTGCTAATTGCTAGGATAGGCTCCAGCTTCCCCGTGACCCTGAATTGGACCAGGCAGTATGGAAAATGAATGAATGAAGAATTTAAAGACTTATATTAAAAAATAAAAATAAAATGAAATATAAAAATTATCACATAATGAAATGCTTTGCTGTCTATGTCTTAAAATTAAGCACCTTCAAAGAACTTTATAATCAATTTGAAACAGTGTGGAATTTGTCTGTTACCCTGCCTTTTGCCAAGTAGCTGTTTGGATAGGCTCCAGCCCCCCTGTAACCCCACATTGGAATAAGCAGATATAGAAAATGGATGGAAGGTGGATCTAGCAACATTATGCATGTGCTTCTCAATAGCACCCTTGAGATGTTTCCCAGCCAGGACAATGCTTAATTAATTAAGATGGGGGTGCCAGTCGCTCCTTGGACTCTAGGGTAATCATACAGGGCAAATTACAACACATGAACTGTGAGAAAGAAGAGTCATCAACAGAGTTGTCATTGTTGATTAATATTTCTGTGTAACTTCTGACACTGTTGTGCACGTGTAAGCTGCCACGATGCACCCATGTGTGTATTCATCATTGTTTCAGAGATGTTGATGTATGGATGTGTGTGTACAGTGCACAAATTTCAATGTAACTGTGCAATGTGCTGCAGGTGGCCGTTGACTGTCCTCAAAATGTGTGTCTAAATATTTGTTTAGTAAATTGTTTATGTGGGCAAAAGAATATAAATGTACTGTGAATAATGTATTAGCATCACTGTTTCTTTGCGTTTACCTCATCTGGCATGACTATTTAGGTGTGTTTTCATGTGTGTGAGGTGAGTAACACCACTGTCATAAACAAAATGCAGATGCCTGATAAAACAAGTGACGTTCCTGTTGACAAATGGCCAATAATGTCTTCGGATTGGGTGGATGGGGAGGACTGTGAGGAAGGGTATTGATTAGTCTTATTACCCAAAGCATCTGTCTTGGGAATGAGAAAGGGAGGAGAGGAGGGGTGGGAAATTAGCTGGGCTCCACCTCTGTTGACGGACTGATTGCTCAGGGGGCCCTGAGGAGAACAAATGGCCCCTGCCTGTCTACACACAGGCATATGCACGCAGATGATGCACACTTATCACCCAACATTTTTCCATCATTTATTGGTACTCGTAATGTAAGCCTATAAAAGCAGGACACTAAATTAAGAAATAAGTAACACATTAACCATGCCTGTAAATTGTCAGTGTGCATACCTGCAAAGCTGTCATGTTTGACACTAAAGAAAACATTAGGAGGACAACCACTTAATTCAGCAATTTGTAGCACAGTATTTTGTACCCATTTTGACTCACCTATTTCATCCAGTTATACCATAAGAGTTGAAATCACAGCTGCTGGTGAGGAAGATTAAATCAATTTATACTTTTTTTCAGAATGGATGATAAACAACATTCATCTGACTGTTAAACATCTTCATGCTCGGATACCAAAGGAATTGTTCATTTTTTGGTAAACTTAGGAAAAAGAAGCAGCAGAAGAAGTGTCATCATGTTTAATCAATATTTACAATTCTGACATCATTTTTGAAAAAAATATCATATACAGTATATTTACTGCACTACATAAAATATTCAGTACCGTTGTTTATTTCTATTTCCCTGTGTCCTTTTCTACCCTATGATTTCTGTGTTAATTACATTTCACAGTTATGATCTACTTTCCCGTACATATTGATGAAACTGCTGCAATTACTTAGCTCAATACTTCCCACATTA
This sequence comes from Rhadinocentrus ornatus, assembly GCA_037177495.1. Classification (NCBI taxonomy): domain Eukaryota; kingdom Metazoa; phylum Chordata; class Actinopteri; order Atheriniformes; family Melanotaeniidae; genus Rhadinocentrus; species Rhadinocentrus ornatus. Next base: position 13,205,571 of record JBAMHW010000016.1, on the reverse strand, counting down.
GCTGCCCTCAAAAGTGTTTCACACATCCATTTATCTGCATGGGGTTTTAAACTGAATAAAATTGCCAATAAAGTGCATTCATATTTTGTTCTATAGAGATATTACCTGGCTAATGGGCTGCTGGTAATTCATAACCCTAAGTAGGAGTATAACCCAAGCATGAACTTTCCTGACAGGAAAGCTGGCAGGAAATTGTCTTTCACTTCTGGAGCTAATTTGTTAAATTACCAGTTTCCCTGTTAAGAAGCTATGAAATATTGTGGCTGGTTTCCTTCAGACGAAGAAAATATGATGAAAAAACTTTATTTTTTTACATTCTGCGGGACTTGTTGTTCATGACTGGAAAGAGACGATTACTTCTGTGAAAATGATGAGTTCTGGGAAGCTCTATTCTATTTGGGTCGCTATAGGTGTGACCATCATGGTACTATAAAAATGAGGTCACTTTTTCTGCTGTTTCACCAAAATTTCATAGGTAGGAACAAGACGATCTGCAGCTGTCTGGCCTCTTGCTTCCTTTCCATTAAAACCTCTTCCATCTTGTTTTCTATTATGCTCTTAAGAATTCCCCAAGTAGTTGACTACAAAATCAAAACCAATACCAATTACAGACCTCTTACATCCACCTTACACCAAGCCAATTTATATTCCAAGTCCTCCCCACTTAACTGAGGTGAAAAATCATTATGTTTCCTTCTGTTTTCTGACTACATTATTCTTGGTTAAGAAAAGCCCCTTTATCATTTAAGTACTTGAAGGGTGGGGGGCTGTGATGTTACTGGGATCAATCAATATCCATCTTCCACTTGCCTTACTGTAAATGTGTTGAAGTATTTATGAATTAATTGACTTCTTTCATCAAAACAAAAGGAATATTTAACTATCTCCTGAGCTGCAGTGTGGAGGTCACAAGCCGTCTCAATATTACATAGAAAAGGGCTCCTTTATATGACAGTGGAGTTGGTGGTTAACGCAGCTTAAATGCGGATGAAGTGACAAATAAACTTACTTATTGATATTATTTCTTTTCTTTCAGTTTTTTAAATGCACATTTTAGAGCAAATCCTAATGTGAAATTAACGGATTTCTGTCTGTATTTGATTATGCACACATAGCTTTAAACTTACTGAATGGAGCTATTTTGCAAGGCAAAAGTTTTCTCATGTAACAATAAGGTGACATGCTCAGTGAGCTTGTTGATGGTAAGTCTAGGCAATGCTGTGGATAAATTGTTGTGTCTGTGTCATATAGATGTACTGAGTTTTAATGACAGTCAGTTCTATGGTGACTGAGTATGCAATAACCACAGAGACTAATTGGATGGCTGAGGAGGGATGTATGTTTAAGCTTTTATTGTGGCATAGTCTGCATCAACAAGGAGCACTAGAGAATGTGGATTTAGTATTTCACATCAAATACGCTGGGAATTGAAGGCTTTATAGGCCCTCTCAATCAGGTCTGGAAAGCAGCTCCATCAAATGCTCCTATGCTTGTTCATCCAATCAGAGAGACATCTCTACCCAGTACAAATACTTGTTAAAACATTAACCCAATCATACACAGAGTCAGAAACTTGAGCAAATGTGGAAAGATGAGGATGAAATATTCTGTCTTTGCTCTTTCTTCACAGACCGATTTCAATACTTTTCTTTTGCCACAAGGCGAGGCAGTTTATTTGTATAGCACATTTCATGTACAGGACAATTCAACGTGCTTTACTTAAAACAAAAACATAGCAAGAATCACAATAAAATCATAACTTACATAAAAATGATTAAAAAGAGAAGTTAAAAAGTTACCGTGCAGAAAAAAGAAATGTTTTTAACCCGGATTTAAAAATGTCTACATTTGGTGAAAGTTTAATCTCCACTGGCAGTTTGTTCCA
>JBAMHW010000016.1:13185526-13203586 GCA_037177495.1 Rhadinocentrus ornatus | reverse complement strand
TTCCACTTGTTTGCAGCATAACAGCTAAATGCTGCTTCTCCATGTTTAGTCTGGACTCTGGTCTGGACTAGTTGACAGAGTCTTTGGATCTAAGAGCTGTGCTTGGTTCATATTCTCTGAACATATCACAGATGTATTCTGGGCCTAAACCGTTCTGAGATTTGTAAATGATTAATAGGATCTATTCTGTGACTGACTGGAAGCCAGTGTAAAGATTTTAAAACTGGTGTTATGTGTTCAGATCTCTTAGTCCTGGTTAAAACTCTAGCAGCAGTGTTTTGGGTGAGCTGCAGGTGTTTAATGCTCTTTTTAGGAAGCCCTGTTTAAAGACCATTACAGTAATCCAGCCTACTGGAGATGAATGCATGGATGAGTTTCTCCTGGTCTTTCTGCGAGACTAAACTTTTAATACTCTTGATGTTTCTGAGCTGGTAAAAAGCTGTCTTAGTGACAGCTTTGATTTGGCTGACTTAAAGTCAGATCTGAGTCTACCAACACTCCAAGGTTACAAACTTGGTCGATGATTTTAAGAGCCTGAGTCTCCAGGTGTTTACCAATGCTGACCCTCTTTTCTTTGCTAACAGAATAATCTTAGTTTTGTCTTCATTTAATTGTTGAAAATACTTCCTCATCCAGGTGTTTATTTGCTCCAGACACTGACACAGTAAGTCTATTGGGCTGCAGTCATCTGGTGACAAAGACACATAAAGTTGTGTATCATCTGCATAACTTTGATAATTAATGCTAAAGTTCTGTAATGTTTGGTTCAAAATAGGACCTGAACCAGTTAAGGACCGCTCCAGAAAGTCCAACCCAGTTGTAACAATGGCATGTAGAAATGATTGTGTGTCAGAAATACTAGCTACCATGCAAGACCACTGTCCACAGGCCAACAAGTCTGATTGACAGAATCAGATCAAAGCTGCTGTAAAATCTGGTTCGGCTACATTGATACAGTATATCTGTATAGTCAGCTATAATATTATGTGTGTTTTACACAAATTTCCATATAAAATTATTATGTCTTAAATTTTTGACTCACTCATTCATGTCCTTGTCTCTTTCTTTTTTGCCACTAACAGAAATGACTGTGGAAAAAAATTACAAATTCAGGCCCACAAATGTGCCTGAATTCTCAATATCCATAGCCTGTACAAAGTGATGATGCAACTTAAATGGATTTCAGATGTGAAATTCAGTTATAAGATGAAAACAGTGCCAAACTGGTAAAATACTACATTCATGAACCTTCTGTCCTTTTTTAATGAAATATGTGTACCTCTCATAAGTGTTGTGGAGCTTAGTTCTTTCTCTGGGCTTAATATTACTAATGCATTCCAGATTATATATCACCACTGTTTGAGATGAATTACATGTTGGGGAACCTTAGATTCATCAGCAGTCTGTGTTTAAGGCAGTTAAATCATGTACTGTAAAGTCACAAGATTCTTTTCAAATGATTTTTTTACTTCCCTCCACAGGGAAAAGGAAGCTGCCCAAAACTTGGGTGGTATTGGAGAAGTAGGGAGTGAGCAGACTTTTTTCTTCTTTTTTTTGTCCAAAACATGTTGGACAAGCTTCTTCCTCTGCCATAGTCTAGCAACCGCGGGTGGAGAACGGTGTAACCAACCACCCTGAGAAAACATTGTGGTTTGACCACCACTTATGATGCTGGACTGGAAATGAAGAGATGGTGGTGGGGGTTATTCTCAAAGGACAAAGAAAGGGGAGGTTTGACTGCAAGCAAACACTCTCCATGATCTACATGAAAAGTTGTGCCTCTCATAGCAAAAATCTTAGTTTCTGTAGTGAACTGACAGTCAAAGCAAGCAAGAAATATGGGATGTCTTATCCTATTTTATTAGAAAGAAATTAGATGTTTTTCTCTGTTTAGGCTCTGACTTTGGCTTTGGGTTTTCCACTTTCCAGCTGTGATATTAAGTCTTTTCTTAAAGTATAGACCACACGTGAAGCCCTCTCACCCTGCACAAGGGAAACAGAAATTATTTTTAGAGAAAAAGGTCCACCGCTTTGACTTTTCCTGTAGAGATTTATGGTCCCCTCTCTAAGCAAAAATAAAAAATGAACATCTGAATGAGCAAAGATTACCAGCCACCTACATAGAAACTGGAAAAAACTTGTGTCTTTCCTTTAATGAAAGACCAAGCTTGAGCAAAACCCCTTGTCATATTATATCTTTTTCTTGATTAAGGAAAGCAGCAGATTTCAACAAAGAATAGAGCCTTCAATAAAGAATTTAAGTAATTCTGACTATCATCTCATATATGCTGGTATGTTTAGGTGATTGGTCATTATAAAGGAGTGCTACAAGAGTTAACATGATCCAATCACACTGAAGCTTTACATATATATATATACATATATTAGGGATGGACCAATATGAAAATTTTGGCCGATACCGATATTCGATATTAATATTGTCGTTATGACCGATAACCGATACTTACCAATGTCAATATATATTTTTGTTTCAAAAGGTTTGAGATAATCAGATTCTGTACAAAGTAAAAATGTTGCAAACATTAGGGGCATTAGCTTCTCGCCATTGTTTGAGCTTCTGGATGGTAGTTTTTCAGATGACTTATTAAATTTATGGTGTTGAATGATTTGACACGGCATCCTCCTCGCATCACTTCAACTTTGCAAATACTGCATACTGCTCTTGGAGTATCTTCTTATGACATTGTGAAAAATTACCACAAAGCTGACATTGCTTTTTGCTTCAGTAACATCCCACAATGCAGTGCTGAATCACTGTTAAATAAAATAAATATCGGCTGGTAATATCGGCCCAGTATTGCGAGCTCTTGTAATTTGTGTGTAAAGAGTGTATGTAGGTGTGTGTGTGTGTGTGTGTGTGTGTGTGTGTGTGTTTGTGTGTGTGTGTTGACAGACCTATCTGCATCCTCTTTGGGTTCAGTCCCATTTCCCTCTGGACAATTCCAAAATAACTGCCCCCACCTTCTCTCCACACTTGCTGGACACACACACAGACACACACACACAAATACACACACTTGTTGCTTCCTTTTGAAGACAGGACTACATCGATCAAGACTGAACTTGGACTTTCTATCTCCTCCTCAGATAGTCAAGAGGAAATAGAAAAACAAAAAATACTCACATACACAAACATACAATTTGGCACGTTGTACTTACATATAAAGTGTATTATAACTCAACTCCGGAGTCCTTCTCTTGTTCACTCAACATTCACTTATCAACAAAAAAAACTTGTTTTCCTCGGCACAACACCTTATAACCAGGAAGTGCAAAGAATAAAGTGAGGGTACAGAGCTATCAAATGTGCAATAGGTTATGAAAGTTGGCTTCAAATTAAATTAAAATTTGGACTGGAATGTACTGTATGTTCAAACTGACAAGTATGGTTTTGAGCAGAGCACTATGAGCAACTTGATTTATTTATACATGTCCAAAACAGTGTTTCATTTGAGAGCAGAATGTTGTGCATCTCTTGGCCTCAGTCACCATTTTGGCAATGTAACTAAAGCAGACACACTATTAACCAGTTTTCGGAGGTCAACTGGAAGGCCAATGTTCACTAGCTAGCTAACAGCAGCAGATTTTTATGTATTTTGTTTTGTTAATATTGACTGTTATTATGTACATTAATTTTACATTAATAAGCATTAATTTTGCAGCCTGAAGGCATCACGTGACACCTGCGTTTTGCTTTACGACACCACGTCATATGCCAGCAACTGAATATCAACACAATAGGCCATTTCAAACATACAGCATGGATGATTCTGCAAAGAAAAAACTATGATTATGTACTAGGAGTCACAGCTAAAAACTCCAAACACATAATGCTTCCATAACAATGTGTTTTATATGCGTCTTCATTGTATACTGTATTTCTCCTTGTTTGTAGTTGTGACTGCACATGTGTCTATGTGTGATCTTGCTTCTACATGCATCCAGTTCTGCTCTTCTATCTCTGCTGGTTGATGTAGTTTGAAACATGGAAATTCATGTATAATCTCCTATCCTGTCCTAGTGGGATCAACAAATGTGGACCTCAGAGGCATGTGCTGCAGTCTGCACACAGTAAGAATTACAGATGCTCAATGAGAGAACAACATGTGTTCACATTTCACATATTATCTGTAATCACAGATTTCTATCTTGAACATGAGACTCCAATATGTTATCAATGCACAAAACACACAAATTAACATATAACAACTCACACAGATGCACATCATTGTCAAGCATAGACATTTATATTGTCATCTATTAAACATAGTATCTACATAAACATACACACAACAGAAGGACTCTGCTCTGAAGGAGGCTTTTGTAGATGCACTAGAGGTTTCTTTAAAGTCTTCTCACATTTGTTTGGGATACATATCAATATCTATTAAACCATTCCTACATTTTCAGGAAAACACTGACATCATCTCACACTGACAAATACAAGTACCAGACAATGTTGAGTATTCTACATTGTACAACTTAAATAGATCTTTTAATGACACTGGGAGACGCTTTTCCACTTCATTTCAATTGAACAAAAAAAGTAAAAAGAATTAATTATTAAGCATCAGAAACTCTTGTATGGATTTGCATCTATTAATCAACAGTTTCAGCTAATGTTCATTTAATTTTCTGTCTGTACAAATTTGCACATAAAATGTAGATTGCTATGCTTAATTTAAATGGACAGTTTTTATTTTGTTGTTGTTGTTTTTTTTTTGTGTTTTTTTTTCTATGAGAATAAGCCAACCACTGCAAATTGTTCTTTTCTGCGTCAACACCGTCTGCTCTGCCCACGATCTTTCTGCAGAGGAACAAAACATTCACTTGTCAGAAAATATGCAAATTATATGAGTACCACTGCAAGCACCACTGCTGTAGGTTAGACATGTTAGAGGTGTTAGAGGAGGAAGTATCCCAAGAAGAGATGATTCTTGAATAGATTCTTGAATGCAGATATCTTCTCCTCTTCAGCCAATAATCTGGCTGGTGCATCACAAAAGCTGGTGCCAGAGAATGTTATTGAGAGTAATATAGTAGCAATGAAGGAACATTGTCAGAATACATGGATGTCAGGATTTTTTTATGTCTTAGAAAAAAACTTAAGAACCCCAACCCCCAAAATTCATGCATGCTCATCTGCAAGAAATTTAGGCAATGCCCTGCTGGCCAACAAACATAATCAGAAAAATCTGTGCAACAAAATTTCACAACTGTACATCTCAGGACCAGTGCCATATAAACTTTAAAAGAAAGCAGACATGTTATTTTGGACCATTGAGATTCAACCTGGCTCATGTCCATTTTTAACCCAGGAAGGGAGACTTTTCCTGGGGCTGCTTTAAGCCCTCATCCCGGTCCTCCCCCACCATGCCTGGCTGCACACAGCCAGCAGGGCTCCCAGTGCTAGACCCACTAGCCTCCACAGATATTTCCTGAGGAAAACATATCACCTCAGGCTAGACCCGTCGGCTCACTATGCTGAGGCAGCAGCCGCCCCAGCCCACAATCTACCGCAGGCCTCAATCTCACTCTCACTCCCTTTTCTTTCTCTCTTCTCTTCCCCTGTCTTTTAGTTTCTCTTAGTCTTTGGCTCAATCTCATTCAGAGTTTTTCATCTGTTTCTGTTACCATTTCTGTCCACTTCTATTTTGTTTGTTTTATCATCGTGAACAACACATTGACCAGTGATTGAAAAATTATTACAAATCAAAAAGGCTAATCATTTTGACAACATGAACAAATTTTTTGACACATAAAAATCCATGAAAATTATCTTTCATTCTTTAACATGCTGAAATGGGGCAAGATTTACTAAAAGAAAAAGAAAAAAGAGAAATTAAATGAAATGAGAAAGAAGGAAATAAAGAAAATGTATTTTTTTTTTGTGGCAGGGAAAGATAATGTTTTCTGATTTAAGGAAGACTGGTAAAATTTAATTTAGTTTGTCTTTTTAATTTAATTACTTTTAATGCAACATTGTTAATCCTGTTTGGCTTGTAAAGTGACAAAAAATAACAAGTCAAAGTATCAATATGATAGTTCATTACTGTGTTTGCAAACAGATATGCCTAATAGATTTCTTACAAAATAAATGTTAATATACATAATTATAATTGTGGAAAAATATGATGGACTGTTTTAACTGAATATGTGGTTGTAGGTCTTCATTCAGTAAGAATTTACCAGGTTTCATGTTGTTGTAAAAGTTATGGTAAAGTTTATTTAGGGCAGATAATTACATCAGTGGCATCTTATTTTTCTAAAATACCATAAAGAATATCTGTTGTAAAATAATAAATCACGTCAGCTGAGATTACCACTCCTCTCATCGCTTCAACACTTATCTCACACAAAAACAACTGTGAGACACTTTTTATAACATTACAATACTGTTCAACATCAGTTTAAATCCCTGTTAGGGAACACAATCAACACCTTCACTTTTTTAAACCACAAACATTTCAAGATTTCCTCCATCTTTTTTTAAAAATATGACATAGGTTAAGACTAGATAAGATATCTCCTTTTGCGAGCCATCCCCATCCTCAAGCATGAATCAACATTTGTCAACATCTTTGTGAGCTGCTGAGGAGAAGAAGGGCTCGTTGATGTGTTTAATGTGGGGAAGGAGGGTGGGAACCTAAAGTTGGAACAGTAAAACAGAGGACATGTTAAACGTATTGATACCATCACCTCAGGAAATCCCCCATACCCAATATGATCTCATCTCCCTGTCTCACTCGCTGTCTGTCTCTTTCCTGGTCACAAATTTATGTTGCTCTTTTCTGTTGTGTACAATAATTTACAACTACAGTTCTTACATAAAAAAGTATGAGAAAATCTTCATACAATTCCCCCTTTAAGGTTAAATATACAATACTTAAGTGACAAAATATTTTTAAAACCTTTGTATGTAGAAATGATTCCTATAAGATGAGTCTAAAAAAGAAAAATGTGTTTCATGGTACTTGTTTGACTTTGGTTTCTGGCACATTACATATAAATATAAAAATAAGATATAGTCAGTATTTTTTACAGTAGCTATTGATCTTTCCTGTTGTAGCATTTTCGGCATGTAAACCAATAAAAACATGTAAAATAAACCATGTCGGGCACTGTGTCAGGCAGTTATGCTTTGGGTCAAAATGTATTGAATATGTATTTAATACGATTTTTGATGAGTTTTGTTTTACTGTTCATTTATATTTGAATGTAAGACACTCCAATACATCACTTTCAACTCCCACAGCAAATCAGGATTTTGGGTACTTTATAAGAAAATATAGATTTACATGTACTCCACCATAAACTTTACAGTGCGTAACACTTGGAGATAATGTTATGTGTTGATCTAATGATGTTTGGTTGAAAGTTAGTTTGGGTCAGAAGAACAATCACAGATTCCACAGCAAGAAGGTGAACGTGCCATAAACAGTATGAAGCAAAGAAGGACAGCTGCGCTTGATAATCTTTACTGTTTTAATACTTAGTTTCCTTTTGTGTTTTCCCACATCAAATCTTAGCCAAGAAACGCAGAATATCAATAATACAACCAAGAACACCTCAGATTGTTCCACATATTTTAACGACTGCCCCCATGTGGCAACAAAGTGCCATAGATGTGTGTTTAAAAAGCCCCAAAAGTGCGTTCAAAAGGACACATATATGGCACTAATACATAGAGAAAAAGTATGATGATTTATATATATATATATATATATATATATATATGTGTGTGTGTGTGTGTATCTTCATTTTGGATCCAAACTGTTTGACCTAGGTCTACTTTCTACCTTACGCTGTCGGTCAAGCCAGAGGAAGTCAAGGCAAAAATGTCCATTACACCTCAGGGTCTATCTCAGCCTGCGTCAGAGCAATCCCACTTAGCATGAAGGATGGCTCTATATGTCTATGGTCTCATTTTGCCTGTCCAAATGCCCCCACTGCCCATGCCTACCTACCCATCAACTGCTGTGATTTGTTGGGATCCAATCTCAGGAATGATAATTGGCCTAATTGGAGGCGATAACTGAAACGTTTTTATGGAGCATTGATCATAAGTTCATGACAGCTATACGGAACTATATGGGAAGTTTAAGGGTCAAAAGGCAAGACGATTTTGTTGTGAATTTCATAGGTCATTGCAAAGATTTGTCTTGACAATGGTGGAATTTTATATCGATATGCTAACATTAAGCAAGAAATTTATTTTATTGTCCAATTTACAGTGTGTAAAATGGTACACACAGCAAGAGAGATTATACAATAGTTTGATACCTAATACTGTGCATAAGTCTCAGTCTACATAGAGATTGAGTGGAGAAAATTAATGAATGACTCTATAGTTTGAGGAGAAGGATATGGGACTGATAACGATATGTAACCTTTACAAGAGCCAGATAAACCAGATGATCATTCATAATGAGGTTTTAGACCAATAACATTGTGTACACCACACAGGGAAAAATATTATCATTATTTGGCTTTTTCTTAATTTATCTTATTAATGTCACTCTGAGGATCCTTTTATGTTTGAGTCTATTCATTTCACCATAACTGCTTTGTTGTTTTGTTTCTTTTATGTGATAAAATTAGCTTTCATTATTGTATTGTAATCCCTATAGCGTCTTCAGTGTATAAAAGCAGTTAAATCTGTTTAAAGAGAAGGTGACTACAATGAACACAATGCAAACACACACTCAAATCCTGTAACAGGAAGGCCCCAATGAGATCCCGTTTGATGGATGGGTTCCCATTGCTGTCTCAAAGTTACAGATGGCATGTTAAAGTTTGTCTGTGAATTTGGTAACATGGGGTCCAAACAACCAGAGAAAAATACTTGTATGCAATAATCAAATACATACCACCTTCCTCTCACATAGTGTTTGGCAAGGGATTTTATGTTGCAGTCAGACTTGACAGCATTACTTCAGGATATAAAAATTTAACCTTGAAACAAGAAACCTGTTTTAAAATACCCAGACCTTAATTTCAGAGCAAATGCACCATTACAATCTGCACTTGAGACAAAAGGGACATTTATTGAAACTAGTGAAATGCAAGTGTAGAAAGATAATTAACTTAAAAACAGGATGCTGTCCTCCACGAGTATGACAATTTCCACAGTTTTTACTTTGCCTCTACATCCATCCATTTCTCCATTTGAGCTAAGCATCTTTACTTCCCACTCTCCATTTTGTTCTGTCATCCACTACATTTACCCTCCTGTTTCTGTCACCGGAAGAAAAGAGGGAAATCCACACAGTTCACTCTACACAGACAAAATGAGTTGTATCTTTATGGTGCAGTTGAGACAGGATGAGGGTACAGGGGTCAAATTTTAGGAAGTGTAGTGGTGGAGGCAAAATGGGGTGAGAATAAAGATTTGGATGCAGGATATTAAAAATAAAGTATGGAGGGGCGAGTAATGGACTGAAAGACAAGAAACAAAGATAAAGACTGGGTATTAGGAAAAGGCAAGAAGACAGGAAACAAAAGGAATATTGTGTTGAAGTTAAGAAGAAAAAGAAAAATAGCCAGAAAGAAATAGAGAGCTAGTAGGGTGTATGCTGCCAGGATCCAATTTCCACATTCTTCCTATCGCCACACCTAAATCCTTAATTGTGTGGCCACAGAGAAAGTACTGCAGAGACCACAGTGCTGCTGTTAGCTGGCGTTTAGCTGCTGAAAACCTTGCTGTTTAAATTGGTAAGCAACCAAGTCTGCATGCGACTGGGGTTTTGGAGTGAGCAAGAGAGAGAAAAGAAATGAAAAATAATACCAGGGAAGAAAGAAGAAACAAATGAAAGAAAATCCTTTTCGGAATTCCAGCTTGGCAATGGCAACTGAGAAAATAAATATGAACATTTCTGCAAATCAAATCGCCGCCACACCATAAGCATGCCAAATGTTTTATGAGAGAGAATGGCGCCTAACATTTTTCAAATCGTGTAAGTGAGAATGTTTTAGTTGTTGTTACATGTAATGAAACAGTAATAAAGACTACATTGCACATATTTTAATGAAATTAACATAACATTAATTTTACACTATATGACAAAAAAATGGTGCAATGTTCCTTTGCTTCTTTCTGCTAACAGCTCGCTTTTTACAGACATTGTGGAAGCTCTCACATAGGGCCATACAAACCACAAGAAAAACAACAAAAATAGGCATAAAAATATCCCTGTCTGACCTCACCTTTAACACAAACATCTAAAACGAGGGCGACTGCGTCTCTTCGTAGCCGCAGCCTAGCATTTATGTATGTTTGTGTTTTGAGAGTGCATGTGATGTGAGGATGAGTGACTTGAAGTGAACGAGGAAGGATGGGGTTCTGGTTGTCTATGAAATAGAAAACTCAGCGAGAACATCATTTTCCTAGAGGATGACAGGCCTCAAACCCCCTGCCCACACACACATATCCCAGCCGCTCCATCCAACATGCTGTCTCTGATCAATAAACCTCTATTTTCTCCCCCACACAAGGTTTCCCATTCAATACAGCTGCCACTGGCTTTAAAAACATAGAAGCATGATCCATTTATTATTGGCTGTTATTATGATCTATCTGCTCATCCAACTCCCACCACCACCCCACCACTCTTTATGTTGCTGCCTATTGGGAAAGCAGGGGTCTCTTTATTTCCTCCCCATGCTGCTTATTGACAGGCCATCACAAAAGCCCATCATTCACTGTACACTGTACATGAATGTAAAGATATATGGCATATTGTTTGGAAGTGTGTGTTTTAGATGATTCGTTCAATGTTTATGTAAACAGAGCTTCTGCATTTCAGAGGTTTTACCAGTACAGAGGGATGTCTATAGGCAAATAGAAGAAACAGTTTTACAGTTTACCAGCTCCACCTAATTTCATATCTATTTACATACATAAATATGTGTATATATACACAAGGACTATGTCAATTGAGGTTAACCTGTTGGAACACCTTTTTATTATACAACAGTCAGTTGGGATCATAGGGTCAAAGTGTGGAGAGGATGTGGAGAACTCTACTCTGATTACTGTATAAGGTTACAGCTTTTGGTGGATGCAGTGTGATGGTGTTAAGTGGCTAGAAAAACAAGGCTAGTCATTATTGGAGGGAAGCCCAATGCAGAGAGATATCAAAATGAGATTCTGTAGCCAGTAGCAATTCTAAAGCTTCATTTTCCAGGATGATGCTCACAACCAGAAAGTGGGGTTTATCAGACTGCCTCCAGAATTTGTTAGTGGAGAGGATGAAATGGCTCACCTGCAGTTCTGCCCTTAACCCCATTGAAAACTTGCAGAACTAGCCTAGGAATGCTTTGTAAGCCAGTGACCAACACAACCTTATTGGCTAACTTGTAACAATGCTGATTAATGAATGGGATGTCATTATTTTTTCCTTTTCTTATAAAACTTCAGTCATCCAATCCAGTAAATGACACTAAACAAGAGTCAAGAGCAGAAGATATTGGGCATAGCAGAGACAATTTAGCAAGATGGATCAAAACGTTGTTTGAAAATCTTGGTGTTTAAGTTTTGTAAAGTAATTTAAGACATATAATAGTGCTTATTGGCCTTTACAACCGTTTGTCTTTATTTTTCCATGGATATTATTACTCAGAAGTAAATCGATTCACCTGTGATGAAAATAATAAACTCAATGATTATACAGAATATTAAGGCTCCTTGAGTGTTAAAAATACTTGATGATTTACAATTAGCTTCTGATGTGATTTCCCTGCAATGAGGCCACCATAGATTCCTGCAACTGTTGGTCATTTTTTTCACATTAGCACAAAGAAATCATTGTCTCTGTGCAGAGAAATTTGAACTCTGAAACGTTGGTTTCCACAACATTATCAATTATTTAAGGACAGGACTTGGATGTGGCTATAGAAAACAATATCTTTAACTGTGTAAAATAAATAATTAAAGAATTTTAAAAAATTATACAGCCACTGTGTTGTTGCATTCACTTTCTCAAAATGGAGATTTTCTATTATAAACTCATTGTTAGATCTTTATTTATTTATTTATTTATTTTTTGTAATGTTTATTTTACCAGGGAAGTCCCATTGAGGTTACAAAATCTCTTTATTAAGGGAGCCCTGGCAAGACAGCAGCAGTCCCAACTTCATTATAGACAGCAATCATTTAAACAATCATTAAAAAAACAAACTGCATAAAATTTACAATTTAAACAAAAAATAAAACAAAAAAGAGGGCAAAAAAATACAGATAGCATTATTAGCTGGACAAGCAGTTACACCTATTGAGTCAGTCTCCCAGCTCTTTAAGACATTTTTAAAAGCTCTAACTGAGAGCAGCTCCTGCAGTTTTAAGTCAGTTTGTAAGCTGTTCCAGGTTGCAGGGGCAGAGAATTTTAAAGCATTTTTGCCAAGTTCAGCGCAAACTGTGGGGACTGTCAGTAAAAGAAAATCATTAAAGCACAGACGAAAGTTACTCTACTTATAATCACAAAGGTAAGAGTGAAGCAGGCTAAGAATAGATTTATAGATAAAAAAAATTGCAATGTGAAAGTCTGAGTATGGATAGGGAAGACCACTGAACTCTGGCATAAATGGTTCAGTGGTGAGTAAGAGCTTTGCAGCCCGTTATACAAACCTTAAGGCACTGTAGTACACACTGTCCAGAGAGAGCAAGTACTGCACAGAGCCATGATAAATAATCTGAAACCATCTTGGCTCAAAGCTATTATCTGATGAAGTGCATCTCTACTCATTCTGACTTCATTATTTTTTTCTGTACGTGGTTCCTGACACTGTGATCCTGAATTGGAATAAGCGGTATAGAAAATGAATAAATGAATGAATGACAGGCCCAAACCATGGCACTGCCCCCACCAAGTTTCAGAAGATGGGACACTTTTCTCATCCTGGAAAATGCTGTTCTTTCTCCATACAGAACTTTGAAACCGATCCTCAAGGGCTTTAGTCATGCAAGTTTTTTATGTTTCCCTGCTCCAACACACATGATTCAAATCAATGACTCACTTTTCAGAACTTGAAAAGCTGTTGGATCTCTTTGATTTGAATCAGGTTTGCTAGGTTTGTAGCAGGGAAACTTGAAAAACCTGCAAGATTGCAGCCCTCGAGAACCAGGGTTCCCCACCCCTGCTCTAGAAGAATATTGACAGATACCTTGGTTCCTTCAACTTAAGGATTATCTGTTAGGGCTGAGCTGTTAATTTATCATTTAATCTATATTTCGACCCTAATCTTTGGTCACAAGCTTTGCGTATAGTGTCTGAAATAATCCTCCTCTCAAGGATAGGGTGAGGACCTTGGCCATTAGTTTGGAGTAGAGTCACTGCCACTGCTCTACTTTGCCTGCCCAAAATCAAAAGGAGCAATGTGTTTAGGCGTCTGGTCAGGATGTTCTTTGGACACCTCCCAGAGGAGGTGCCTCGGACATCTTCCACTGTGATGAGCCCTCAGGCCAGACCCAGGACTTGCTACAGAGATTGTATCTTTTGGTTGGCTAGGAAACACCTTACTATACCTCCAGAAGGATGTGTCTGGGAAGATAGAGATCTAAAGATCTTGGATCCTTACTTAGACTGTTGCCCTAACAACGCAGACCCAGAGATGTAGAAAATTAATAGATGAATGGTTAATATATTTCACTTCCAAGGAAAAGTTTCAGATTTTGTCCCACCTGTTAAAAAACATTTTTCAAGACTATTCTGACACAAAATGGCGTAATTTGTAAATCTGATGACCATTCCTTTTCTGTTAGAAGGAATGCACCATCATCCTACTGAAAACACTTAACACCTTAATGCCTGAAGTTATTTACGATTGTATACAAAACAAAATGTTTCCAGGAAAAAAAAGACAAATACTAATTCATCAATTGAACAATTAAAGGCTAATTACTTCATTGCAATTGATGAATTAATCTAAATTTAAATAAAAATACTGCAAATAAATTCATAAATAAATTAATTAAAACTAATGCATGTATAAAATAAATTAGCTAGATACAAACAACTAATATAAAGGTCAGAAGTGGTTTGTTTAAAATTATTAACAAAACACCAGGCAGGAGCACCAAATCGAGGTCTATTTTTTTAATGGTTTCCACAACTTGCTTAATTTGTTTGCAACTTTGAGAGGGACATCTATTTTTAATGCTAGAATAGAGATAATGCAAACGTAATTGCAATGTTACTCCACCAGAGGTTCAGTTTTGTGAGCACTGATTGCTGGACTGTTAAAGACTCTTGTAGCTCAACCATCTGCAGATCAAGTACAGCCACTAAAACAGGTTAGTATTGTATTATTTTACTTAAGTGCGCAAGTAAGTGGCGTTAGAAGCCTCTGTGATGATTTTATGTGAACCTTGATATGGAAAATATCAGATTTAGTCAGGTTAGAAGTTAGTTTTCCTGTGATGTAAATTCTAAAGCTAACAAAATGGTGGACTGATAATCTACGTGTGACATAGATTATCATATATAAGCATATATATTAAGCATATATATCAAATACATTTTTAATCTTATTCTGTATTCTTTCCACTGTGTTTCAGGCGTGAACAGTCTTACTTCATATTCATTTTGAATGAAGTGATGTCTTGTGCTACTAGATGACTTACTGGCGCTATTGTTTTGCTTTGCTGGTATTACATGGTATGGAAAGTTAAGAACGGTTTAAATTCTCAAGTGACAATAGAAGCATATCATATTTCTGACCATGTTACAGCTCCAAGCATCAGGTTGAGATATAGCATAACATCCATGTCAATCCCATCTCAGTTGCACAAAAACATTAACTGATCAAATATTTTACTTTACTATAAATGTTAAGATTTATTTGTAGTAATTTGTCCTATCCCAGAAGTTCAGTATATGAACTCCTAGGTATAATGTAATATGTAAGATTCTTTTTCTTAAATAAATCTAGTGTGAGGAAAAACTGTGCAAATAAAGATTAAAAGAATGCAGACCAAGTGCAACAAGTGTCTCCATTTTTGTTTTGCTTCTATTTAACAAGGTGGTTCGTTAGCTCAATTGGTTAAGCAGAAGTCTCCTGTATGGGAGACCAGGGTTTGAATGCCCCAGGGGACCTTCCAGTTGGGTCTTTAGGCAAGACCTTTAATGCTACTGCCTAACCATTGTAAGTCACTTTGGATAAGCTTCAGCTAAATGACTGTAATCTAATGCAACAACACACACCAAAATGGGTGTGAGGTCTGCAATAAATGCCCATAGGGGTTCAATACATGTACAAACTTTCAAAGTCATTGTGCTGGATCACCTTTGTCATTGACTGAATTAATAGAATTCTTGACTGTATCTTCATTTGTATGTTTTAGAGAACTTTTTCTAGTTCAGCTCTGATTCATTAAATTACCTTAATGGCAAAAAAAAATAAAAAAAATAGGAAAAATCAAAGAAATAATCCCAGTCTGGTAACAGGGTCATTGTAGTTAATGAAAAAATTATTACAGTGACCAGGAATCTTTCAAATGAAGAAAGAGATTTTTATCATCCTGTATCTTCTTTCAGAGTAAGCAGAAATCTAATTCCAGGGAATCGTAGGTTTATCTTGACATATCACCCTGATAATTTGCATTTGCAGTGTGACGGCCTATTGTCCACTGAATTTAGGCATTATGTTAGTTGAGAACTTATGTTATTAAAATTTAAGAAATATTTGCATAAACACATTGTTTTACAAATATAGTTTTACACTGGTATATGCTCATTTGTTTGTTTTGTTTATGTCTTTATAACATAATGTACAATCTGCACAGATGCATAGTGAAATAGACATACTTACTGCCTTGCTGAACCAAAACTGGCTCACCATTTTCTCCAGAGGATAAAGCTGTCACTTGCTGGCTGCCACAGGCCCAACTCTAACTGACCGCTGCAACTGGAGGTCTTTATTAATGTGGTCCTCCACATGCCAACCTTTAATAGTTAGACACAAATGTACATTATCAGATCATAGGGGCTGGAGAAGTTGTCTCACCACTTTCTATAAATATGACACACAACTTTTTTTCTCTCACTGTGTAATAATGCCAGCATGCTATGACCTCATCTTATTTCCAACCCGTGAAGCTTTCTTAAATACTGATGCCAGGACAGAAAATGCCGCACACAGCCCTCATTTTCTGTTGAAGACAAAAATAGAGGAATCTGTAGAGGAAGCTGTTATATTTTGTACAAGAAATGAAAAATGGAAATGATTGTATTATTGATGACCTGATGAAATGATTGAGGAGAAAAGTTGCAAACAAGGAAAAAAAAAAAAACCTTATGACACTTAAACGACACCTTTAAACTTGCTTACCACAGGATGTTTTGGCTGGTCAGCGGAAAAAGACGAAGGCGACCATTTTGTCCAGATGATGAATGGGTTGGGCTGACAGGTCACTTCTCTCTCCTTTTTCCCCTTCTTTCCATCTTTTCCTCCTCCTTCTCCCCCCTCAGACCAAAGCCACTATTTGTCCCCTCTAACCATGGTCCCGCAGACAAATTCCACCAAGTGACAGATTTATCTGCGTCAGGACATGGTATAATGCCTCAAACCCTCTGCAACACCTGAAGACCCACTGCTTGGAAGATGAGAAATGTCATTTATATTTGTTTGGGGTCTCAGTAAAAGCTAGCTACTATATATCTCTACAACAGGGAGTCTGCAATTCTCAGAAAATAGCTCTTACTTCCACATCCAGCTGCAAAACTACAATTCCCTTATTCTTTAAAGCATGTCTTCTTGAAGTTTCCTTATCTTTGAACAAATGAGCCTTTGAACCAAATGTTTATGATTCCCCTTTTGGGGAAAGAAAACCAAGTCATTTTCACCCTGGCCAACATATTCACAGATTAAAGTTAGAGACCTGGCTTGAGGTTTGGTGTGACGAGTTTACAGGTGCAACAAACCAAGCACCCCACTCCTTCCTCAATCTGCCACAAAACCACCTCATAGGGGGACCATAAATTATTTAGGTTCAAGCCTCACCCAGCGATCCTTAAGGCCTATGGGTGGTCTGCAACACTTTACAAACAGATACAGAGCTCTACTCTACATTTCTACAGTGCAGGAATTACATTAAATATATCACCATGCTTCCTGTCTCTCTCCTTCTCAAACAAGCTGCTGTAGGCACAAAGAGCCTATCAGACTGTACAGCTCTTAAAATAAACAAAAGGCTTTCTCTGCTATTCGGGAACACAGTCAACTCAATCAATATCAGCTTAATGGTTGCCCAACTAGACCAGTAACTAACTCAATGTAACATCATATCCAGTAGTCTGACCATTTGACTAGATTCTGATGTCTGGACAAGCTAATCAACTGTAAAGCAGAACCCAATGGCTTCCTTACCAACTGGCTGACAGACTGGCCACCCTGCAGAAAACTTGATTCAAAGCAGAAGAAACTCTTTCCAGACTAAATTAACTCACATCTCAACTCTCCTCCTGTCCAAACTTCTGTCATAAAACTTGCTTGCTAAACTCATTTCCCATTCCTCAAGTCAGCTAAATGTAAAGTGACTGCATGAGTTTCAGTAAAGAATATTACACCCCCCATGTCAGGCATTTAGCTTGCAGTTTCAAGTCAGAGTGAGAAGAAGAGTGGGATCTTCAGTCTTTATGATCAGCTGCTCCTAAACCAGAGAAAAAGAAAGCAGAAGCCATGTACTTTATAAGGGTTTTTTGTCATTGTCTAAAATTTGTTTTATATATTCTACAATTGTTTAAACACTGATGAGTTTTGTTTGCATACCTAAAATGTTAAAAAAAAAATTCTTGTCGGGGCAATTGAAATCCCAACAAGAAGTAATGTTTATGTTTTGTTGTCTTATTTCCAAATGTTCATTTGACAGTGAAGTTGCAAAACGAGAGCCCATCAAGAAAATGATCAATTTTCATTAAAAACTCTAAAATTAGAGTCAATTCAGTAACCTCATAAAGAGATACAAACAAGATAAAAATTTGTATTTGGGGTATGAACATTGTGGAATAAGTGACTATTTTTGTAAGAACATTTTGCTTCTGC
>JBAMHW010000016.1:13169053-13183661 GCA_037177495.1 Rhadinocentrus ornatus | reverse complement strand
TTTATATTTTACATAATTAGTGGTAGTGATAATAAGTGTTATCAAATGGGAAAAAATTGACAAAACAATGACAGCTTTAGCATTGTATATTGGTGCTTAAGCAACAACTTTTCTAGAAAATATTTAAATAGATACATTCTTGAGACCCATCCCTGACTACATGTTCCACTGTGTTTCCACTTCAATCTATCTCGTAATCTCATAAATGGATAAAAGTTAAAAATACAAGGTTAGGGGGTTACACATTTTCATTAACCTTGTAGTATAGTTGCCTAAGTCATGTTGTAGCCAAATGGTGGTCTCTAATCTATTCTCCTAACACTGAATCTCTGTGCATCATTGCCTAAAAGACCTTGAAGTATGACTTAAGATGTCACTTGGATGTTGTCCTCCACAAAACATGGTCTAGGGATACTTTTGGCCTCTCTTTGGTAACACTCTAAAGTTCGAAGATGTGGATACCTATTACATGTTTTGTTCTGAGAAAAGCTGCTGGTTTATGAAAAATTAATCTGCATATTGAACAAATGTTTAAGTTACAGGATGTAACCACAAAATAGACATTAGGAAATAAAAATATAAACCATAGTTCATTTTGCATTTGATTGTTTTGCTGAGTGAATTGCTGTTTTTATATGCTTCATGTGTTTTTTTTTTTAAACATGCCATTTGAGTCATGGGTCTTTCTACATGAGGGAAGGGCCTTTCTGTCTTTCTTAGGATCCCCATTAGCGGCAGCAAAAAAACTGCAGTTATTCTATTCCTATTACTGCCATAAAATAAAACAAAAAGACATATAAGAACAGTGTTGTTCAGAGAGGGATGAAGAAGAATGTTTAAACTCAGTGCCAACACCAGGAAAAAGTAACAGGCCGGGCAAACAATTGTTGTGGGTGGACCCTGATCATCAAATGAACTAACTTTCTAAGAAAACAAATTCCTGTTCAATAATTCAATGTTTTGCCCATATCTAAGCATATTAGGTATAGAATGCCATAAAAAGTATTTTCCTGTAATTTTTTATCTTTAAAAAAACTTAAGCCAACACTTCTTGGATCCAGCCATCAGCTGTGACTTGACAGAATCAACAGAAATTTTAACATTTAATTAATAAACAGCAAAGTCAGTCTTTTAATCTCAACTAGTAATCACATATTATAATTAAATGAAAGACTGTCTGAGGCTCAGTTTGGCTAATCAAAGTACCTCAACAGAGCTATTAGAAGAGATTGGACATGGATTGGCCACCAGAGTCTAGACCTGACCTGAACCCCATAGAGAATCATTCGGATGTGCTGGAGAGAGCTTTGAACAGTGGTCGAACTCTCCGATCGATTTTTTTTTATTTATTTTTTTTTGTGTGTATTTTTTTGTATTTGTGTGTATTTTACTGTTTCAAAATTGGTTGCATGTGTGTGCAATAAGCATTGTTAAAATCAGCTGCAATGTAAATGTAAAAGATTTCTCTGTTATTGTCACATTTGGTGTCTTTGTGTGCATTTCTTAGATGAGTGTGGCCTCAATTTCTATGAATGAGCAACAGCCAATGTGAAAATTCAAAGTTTGACTATCTGAACAAAGGTGCAAGTTGAATTCATGTATATAAGGCTAATCCTACTGTTGCTGCCAGTCGAAAAGTGATGCAAAATAAACATTTCAGTATTTAATTTACATTGATTTATGTAGCTTTTGCTGTCATTTTTGAGTAGGCCACTTTTTTTTCGGAAGTGAAGAAAGACATTCTATAAGTCAGGCTAATGTTTGGTACCGTAACAATCAATCTACTATGGATAATGTTTATTTAAAGTACAACCCTTGTCCTTCTCTCACCCTGTGTGCTCTCATGTGCCTTTTCTTTCTTTTTTTTTTTTTTTTTTTTGTTTGGTTGAGAGATTAAAAGAGAAGAACAAAAGAACATAAATTTCCAGGAGTAAATTCTTTCAGTCAAAGACAGGAACTGACCACAGATAATGTTTCCTAATGTCTCCATGACCAAACATTATGCCACAGTAAAATGTTAGGATCTCTGTATTTACTCTCCATTAGCTCTCAGCACACATAGCAACACACATTGCCAAACACAGGCGTACACACAAGCTGCCCAAAAATGAACAAGTGACCCGCTTCTCTCAGTCTGTCATTTAGAGGTAAGTAAACACACACACACACACACAGAGAAGCATGTCACCAAAAATTATACCAGGGAGGTAAGTAAACGTACACACTCTGGGCTGGAATGGGACTTTATCAAGAGAGAACAATGCCAACCCCCATCCCCTCTTTTAAACCCATAAAACAGCTCTCTCAGTCTATTCACCTGCCTGACTTTATGGATCTCTGAGCCACAATTAAGCTTTATTAGCCATTCTCCAAGTAACTAAAGCTGCCATAATTGAACAGCAGGACATTGATTAAACTGTCTTGATTAAAGGTGTTAGCTTTTCAAACTAGAGCATTTAAATTAGAAGTGTTCACTTCACCAGGTCATACAAGCGCAAGGATTTGACTATGACAATGTGGGAGTTTCACGTTGCAGAATAATATATTTTAAGCAGTGTTAAGCTATTTAGATGTGGAACAGATGTTATTGATTTGTCATAAAGTACATCTCATACTATAGAGATTTTACATACATTACCTCCCATTGATTAGATTGGTACTTAGAAACTGAGAATTTTGTCCAATGTGTAAAATGTAAATGTAAATAGATTGGAATGAATATCTTTATGATGTGCATTTTGGCAGAGGTGGAGGTGTCTATTTCTTTGATGGCCAGTTAACTGTTCTGTATCATTACCAGAGTGTTGAATGGTAGGGGAGGTTTGTTGAGTGGAACAGGGGTTGAATAAAGGGAAAAGGTAATGGTCCATTGGACACACCTGTGTGTATGTGTGTGTTCTTGTATGTGCACATTTGTTAATGGCCAAAGGTCAGCCAGGGGGGATACAATGTGTCTGTCACAAGTGACCGCTCCATGACCACAGACACCATTCAACTATAGGTATTTGTGTTTGTGTGCATGTTAAAGGCAGAAGGAGTAACAGCGGTCCATTCTCTTTCACACACTTTTTCTTTTTCACTACCCAGACTGTTATAGCTAACCGCACACTGACCCTAGGATCACCATGAGTGTGTGTTTCTGTCTCAAGTAGAAGAATAAAGTACAACATAACCACCAGGATCCAGCCCGTAAACAACAATGTGACAGAATAGAGATTTTATAGAGTTACATGTGTATTCATGCAAAAAAAAAAAAAATGTGTGCCCCAAAACAAAATCCCTTCCTTGTGTATCACTATGAGTGTGTATTATTACTATCCCATATTAGTTGAGGAGACTGATTTCCCTTATACTGAAACGTTTTTTTCTAAATAACTTTGTATCTTATTCATTTGGAAATAACTGAATTCCACTTTTTGTTTATTAATTCTTTTTTTTTTAAATAAAATTTACAGCAAAAATGGTTCATGTCAGCAACATTATCATAATAAGAACATCTGTTTCAAATGACAAATCAAGTTTCACAATCAAGTGATTAGAGCTAACCTGACTATTCAGCTGAAAAGGCAGTAGTTCCCCAGTCCTGATAGTAGTTAAACACTGTTAAACGCTGTTGAGCATTACATGAAATTTATTTTGCATGGATAAAAAAAAATTGTGTGACTGTTGCACGAAAAGAAGAGGCTGAGGTTTTATTACACCTCTGCAATCTACTGTTTGGCAAGCTTCAACACAGCTGAGCCAAAAAATACCCTGTATAAAACTCCATAGGCATCTGCAGAGTCCCTATTGCGTCATGTGCTCAAGCTGCATAACCACCTTTTACCGCCATATGCTTTGCATTACACAACTGCATCTTAGTGAATCAAGAAGAGAGCCAGTATACAGCAAATATCTAACATCTTGCTTGACATCACACATTCATGTTCCAGTGACATATAGTGACAAATAATTCAGCAACAGAATTTTTTACTACATGTACATAACATGAGGAGATAAAGGAATGCAAAGATTGCAAAAGAGAAAAAGATATAGAACATTTGTCTTACCGCTGATTTTTATGTTTGCAATTTGTTACAGTACACTTTTGATTGGATCGAGGGGGGGGGTTATCTCAGCTAGTAATTGTAACTGACTTAAAAAGAAAATATTGTACTTCAAATTTATCGATAAGAAAGCTGACATTTAAGTAGCAAATAACAAAAAATACCTTATTGGCATTTATTTTAGAATCTCAACTGGGCATCATTAAATTAATCTGATCGCTTATATATATTAATTTTCACGTGGTGACCGTATGTCCCAGCCCTGGTAAAACATTCACAGTGTAGGAAAGAGCCACAATTACATATGACAGGAACAGCTCACTTGTCTGAGAAAAACAATGGCATATATCCCAGCTGCAGATGTTTTTGGCACATAAACTGCTCTTTGGGAACCTCCACCTGCAAATTTCACCTGATGATCCTAAAGCAAGCTGCTTTGAGCAAATGCTCATACATAGAAAGTGCAAACACCTGATGAAATGTCTTTGTTATTGCACACATACTGTGAACATGAACACAAACTGTATATCATACACACGTGCTGACACACACATAAATACTGTATTTACACACCACGGTTTGTTTGTCTTGTTTTCCAAACTAAACACCTCACAGTACTGGTGAGTACCATTGTTTCCCCTGCTTGGTCTTGAAAATAGAAGCCTATAGGAAGCAATGAACAATGACTGTTACATGACCTGCTAATGGATCCAGCAGTTGCTCTTTGCTCTTTATGTGTGTGTTTGTGCAAATGTGTGTTTAGAGTAAAAGAGTGGGACAGAAAAGTGACAATCACAACAGAGATGACTGTGGCTGCATACATGTTTTTGTAGTATCCTAGGAGCACAAGTAAATGTATTTGCTGCATGCATTTGAGGTATATTCGGAGCACCATCACACAAAGTAAGGAAAACATATGGTCTTTAAAGTAGCACAGCAACTGTCAGGTCTCTGCATGCATTACTTTTACAGAAGGACATAACTTAAAATGGGCCATATCTGGTATGAGTATTCCCAAAAAAAAGTTGTTTTTTTTGTCCACTTTTGCCATTTTCTATATTGGCCGATTTTTGTACAAATTAATCTACAATCTGACAGTAGTTTGTTCTCAATGGTCCATGAAAGATACAAGAAAAACAAGTCTGAGGGTCAGAGCTGCATCTGTCCATCAGTAGATATAACAATTACACCGTGTTTCTAAGAAGTGCTTAGAACAGAATAAAGATGCTGGCAGATTAATTATTATGTTGGTCGGACATGTGTGTGTGTGTTTGTGTGTGCATGAATGGAGATGTGGTTAGGCTGTGTGACTCACAGTGGCCACAGCATGTATTCCTGGACACTCTCTGAGGGATAATGTTTATACTAAGTGAATTGTATGTGTAAGTGGGCTTTCTCACACCCCCTAAACTCTCATGTTCCATATTTAACTATTCATAGCTTAAATGCTTCTTTCTCTTCTCTTGCCATCTGCTGCCACCTTGTACTGTCTCACACGCAATGTCAAGAATGCAAATCAAAGGGGTCTGTGCCAATGACATGCCATGAAAAATCAATTTTTTTTATTTTTTTTCTGCTCATCATCTACTCTTGGTAACATGGGTATCATTAGGCCCCCTAAAAAATCAGGATTTATTGATTTCATTATTGGCTTTAATGATTGTGTTGTTAGTGATAACTTGAACTGTGTTCATGTCCCGACAGTCAAATGTGGTCCGTCTATCAGCGCTCCATGTTATCATTCTCGCCTTTCACTCCAACTGCATCTGCAGCTGCATACTGGAGGGTTTTTGAAATATGGAAATAAGTAGTAGTCACTAACTCAAGCTAGTTAACAGCAAAAACTTGGTTATTATTAATACATAAGGCGCTCCCTGTTTTACAAATAAAACACTTGCTGGCTCTGTTGAGCTAAAATCTCAGCATAATGTTAAGTTATGCTGAGATTCTGTTATGGGTGGTTAGTCTTAATAATTATCACTCCATCACTTCTGTCACCTGCATACAGACTGAGAACTAACAGGGACAGAGAGGACAGAGACATCTGCTGAGGAGGAGGGTCCGAGGGATTAAACAAGAAGTCTGACCCTAAAAATGTGTAAAATCTATTATTCAAGTAATTTAACAGCTAAAATGATGTTAACCTGTCCTTTAGAGAGGGCATGGAGATCCAGAGACAGAGAATGAGAAGCAGATGTCTGGAGAAAGAGACCAATGTGGCTGCTTTATTTAAACATTTAGCATTTAAATTATTATACCCAGTAGAAATCAGCAGGAGCATGAGGTTGTGGTAACTTCCATCATGTTTCACACAGATTTGTGTCTAAAATAACATTACAATAACTTCAGATCAATAACAATAACTGCTTCTCAATGTTGAGTTTTACTAGTCAATGTCAAGATTTCACCACTGGTGAAATAACAGAAAAAGGACCCAGAAAAAGGGACAATATTGAGCAATTTAAATGTACCTGAAATAAATATCAATACAGGATTAATGTATGAGATGATCACATTATCAAAATGTAGTCTTGCTATTCTACTTGCCATGATTTTTACAGCTCAACTGAAGAAAATAGCAGAATCTGAAAAGATTTGATCATTTATTCTTTAATGGTGGTAAAATGTTGTGAAATGCTTAACATTGCAGTACAAAATCTCTCACTGTATTTGGTTATCAATCAGGTTTTGATGATTGATGTGATATGACTCATGTATGTTTTTTGTTAAGATAATCATCCAATGTCCTTCTCACCTGTATGCAAGCATTCATTCATTCAGCTCACCTACCCATTTTCAAGACCACTGTGCTAAGAGCCACTGAAAATATCCTCTTTGTGGCTACAAATTCAGTAGAGAAGCATGTCTGAATTTCACTGTGAGGCCACATGCACACAGAGATGAAATGATGATGGTTTAAAGAAAAGTTTTTCATACAGACAAAGCTTCTCCAGCTTTCACACAGACATGGTTCTCATTCTGGCACCTGCTCTGTTCTCAAGTCTCAGAACCTTGGTGCATCAATCCAAGTTCAGTTTAACCAGAACCAAAAAGGGAGGACTTTAATCCACAGAAGTAAAACATAATCAGCTTGGAGATTTGGTTCTGAAGGTTGATAGTTAAGTCTTCAGGCTCCAAACTTACGATTTTCCCAAATAAACAGGAGGCTATTCAGATGTTAGAATGTCAACACGTACTTACAGACATCGGTGTGGAGGTGGAAGTTCTTCACTTGCAACTGGTGCACTGGTTGCAGCTGAAAAAACTAACATGTAACACCACATTTATCTCCACTTTTCTCTTTATTTAGCTGTATTCTTTCTTCACTTTCTAAAGCTTTTTTAATTCTTCGGCCTGGCATTTTTGTAGTGGATTGTTTATTTATTTTATTTTACTGAAACACAGCATGCAAAACAGCATTTGTGTGAACACTGACATCCAGTGTTGTGAAACGGCTTGGGGGCGATTGCATCATTGGGTCATAAAAAAGTATCCATCTAGGTTGTAGAGAAAAGGCTGACGTTAGAAGAGCAGATGCTGTTCTTTGTGGACAAAGCATCCAAACAATAAACAACTTGAGCAGAATCACCTAAACTCATCCCTGTGTGGATAGAGCCTGAGTTATGTTGCTACCTGTTGTTTATTTTAGTTTAGATTTTCTTATGCTCGCCATTTTGTTTAGGCTAGGGCTGAGCAGATCAATCCAAATATCGATACCAAGGTTAGTATCAGTATCATTTGATACCAGCATGATGAGATCAAGAATATGAATGTGAGCTAATTTGCAATGTTGACTTTATTTGTTGTGTGATAAATAGGAATAACAGACTTGGGTTGTTTTTTTTCATTATTTTGTTACATTGTTCATGTTGTTATTTTATATAATTTCCAAACAAAAAGAGTTTAAATTTAAATTTCTAACTTCTGCCAATCAGTTGTAAAATTAAGAAAATTTTTAATTTCTCAAAAATCTTTTTCCTGTGATTTATTATTATCATAATCATGATCAATTATTACAGGCAAGATCATTAAATGATTGCAAAATTTCCAGTAGTATGGCCCAGTCCTAGTTTAGGCACTGAAACTAGTTGACTGAGGTAAAGGATCTGTAAAGCCATGCCATCAAGACTTCTTTGTTAGAGTGGAGAGAATGATTGGGGTTTGACAATCTTTTCCCTGCACTTTGTAATACAAAACAAAAGGCTACGTTTTAGGCCAAGAGGTCCTGACAAAGTAATGTGAAATGTGAAGGGAGAGAATAAAATCCCCATTTAGCAACTCCAGAGAGCATAATCTGGGGTTTGACAGAACAATTTGGTGTCTGCATATTTGTGTGGTGGTCCACTGAAAAACATAAAGATGAAATGATTCTTATTCCAAAGCTACCTCTTCCACTCTGTGTTTGAGTCAGTGGTATTTTAATTTATGCTTGCTTCCTCCTTCCTCTCCTTCCTTCTGTTCTTCCCTTTCATTTACCCCCTCCCCCCACCATCTATTTTCCTTCTGTCAGAGATGTTAGCAGGATATTCAGCTTTCTGTAGAATTTCTTTCAACTTCTTATCCTCACTCCTGTAAGAAACATTAAAAAGCACCGAACAAAGTTTACTCTCTTCCTTCTTCTGCCTTCCATGTTTTTAAACCAACTGCGTAATGTGACTGAAAGTTTATTTAAGGTCTTACAAGTGTCAGAATTTGACTTTTTGGTTCAGTACTGTATTTTTTTGGCTTAACAATAAAAGCAGATGTGAAATAATATTTAAATATGAATAATTCCTGAGATGATGAGAGGTAATTGGTTCCCTACATTAAAGAACTGGTTGCATCAAGCTGCAAACACCTTCATTTTGTCCAATCAAGATTGTTCCCAATCCAGATACTAGAAAAATACTTTCTCACTTTCATGTTATATGAAGACATTGTTCAGATTCAGATATAAATACTATATTAATCTAACCGCAAAGTATTGAATTTCTACTGTCTTGCTCATCCATATAGAAAGAAACAATAAAAAAGAATAAAATAATACAGTACATCAGCAAACCACATCAACAATAAAAACACAAGTCAACAGGATGCTGGAGACAGAAAGTTACTATTTAAAAGCAAGAACAGTGTATGCAAGTCTTATGTACCTACTTCATACTTGTTTTGTTTACCTATTGTATACATGCACAATAAACTTGAAAATCAGCATTATGAAAGTTTCAAATTTTAGAAAGTCTTGTTGCTACCCTTTTCCCCTCCTTTACATCTTTTAGTTGATTTCATAAATTAACCAAAGCTGGCTAAATATTACTCCTTGGTTAGGGGAAAAAAACATGACTTTATGCTAAATACTAGTCTACTTACCCATGAAAGGCTTGTACACTTCTCGCTCATGTGTTTTTAAAAAAAAAAATATTATTTAAATGGTTAACATTCATGTTAACTATGTAAATAAAAATGCATCTTTGATTTCCAGGCGACATATTTGCCAGGAGACTGGGGTCATCGATGCTTTTTAAAATTTATTTTATGCTGATTTTTTTTCAAGCTATATTTGATGTCACTGCAGTTTTGCTAAGATTATTAATATGTTCATCAGCTATAAGAATTTCAATGTTTTCATATTTCAATTTAGAATTTTTAGAAGGGTTTTTGTACAGCTCACCTCACTTTACAGTTTTTTTCAGCCTTTTGACATGGAGATAGCCAAACCTCAGACAAAATCAGCACCCTCCCACTTTGGGTCAGCAGTGGCAAACTTGCAACAGGGATAAGTCTTCAGATATGCACACACACAAACACGCATGCACACTCCTTTCTCCTGTCAGTGGTGCCTGTCTTTGTTTGATCCCTGTAAGGTTTATCTCCTGAACCCAAATGTCAACATATGCTGTTGACAGACTCAGTTTCCTCCAATAATCCATTGACCATCTACTTCTAAAGACCCGTGGACCAGCAGGTAACAGCAGTTTGACCTGGGGCACAAAAGAAAGTCAAACGAACGCAAGATACTCTGAGGATTACAGAGGGGAGGGACACATGAAATAAGGTAAGTGCCATGAAAGGATGTAAAATCATGCAATCACCACATCACACACATTTTTCTTCTATGTCATAAATAGCTGGAAACAACTAAATGTTGGATCAACTGAGAGTGAGATGAGCTCTACCCATATTACACAACATAAAACACTGAAACCATCATTTTATTTCCACTTAAACAAACAAGGCCAGTTCACAATTCCTTCATCTTTTTTAAATGTAAATTTCATTTAAAAGCATCAACAAGCAAATGAAATATGTCACTCACTTGCGCTTAGTATTTTGTATTTTGTTTACTCCTGCAAACACTACTTTATTTGCAGAAAACCTGATAAACTCAGAGAGCAGTTCTGCAGGCAACACTAGAAGATAGTTTGTGACTACTTGGGAAATCAAAGCTAAATGTTTTCATCGAGAGAAGGTGGACTTTGAAAAAGAGCTAAAAGCATTGCAAATAACTGCATTTATGGGTTGGTTACACAGTTATTCTACCCATAAAGATGTGTAAATTGGAAATGGTGATCCCACTGGATATCAGGAGACCTTTGCTGCTCCTATTCATCTTTCCCTAGTGATTTGTTTATGTTAGCCAACACAGTCACCTACTTTGTTTTGTTTCATAAGTTGCTACTCCATACTCTGGTTCCTGCAGTATTTTTAGAACAAATGACTGTTTACATTATATTTTCAATAGAGAAAGCAGCACTAGATAGAGGAGGAAGATGTGCATCTGAAAGTTTGTCACCTGGTGCATGTAGAGGGGTGACTTCCTGTTATGAATAGCAAACGTGTTGATTATAATATTTGGATTTAAGTTTGTTATTGCACAGATCCATTGCTATTGCTCAGATTAGCCATATATGCATAAATTCATTCATTCACAAAGTGAACACAGAAATGCAAGTCCAAAACCATCACCTTTCTCTGTTTAACAAGACTTTTCCCTTCTCCTGCTTTGATGTACAGTGTTTTCCATGCTTCTGTAGGAAAAAAAATCTGATTGCTAACCAAGATATTTC
Organism: Rhadinocentrus ornatus; assembly: GCA_037177495.1. Taxonomy (NCBI): domain Eukaryota; kingdom Metazoa; phylum Chordata; class Actinopteri; order Atheriniformes; family Melanotaeniidae; genus Rhadinocentrus; species Rhadinocentrus ornatus. Next base: position 13,172,569 of record JBAMHW010000016.1, on the reverse strand, counting down.
ATAGTACTAATATATAGGTAGTACTGTAACACTAAGATGCTGGGAACATGGTGGATGTTTTGTTTTTGCAAAGCAATCTTGGTTAAAAAAAAGATGTTGCGAGCAGCAACACTTCAGAGGGATGTGACTCAGTATGATATGATGCAAGTTAAGTTCAGCCTAACAAACCAACTCCAAAGATCATGCAGTTTGGTTCAGTAAAGCCTGATTTCTGTTACATTCCTCCAACTGTGCAACAGTTCTTCTTCTTCTTGATGTTTTTGGAAATTGGCAAAACAAGCAATTGGTGCATTGCTGCCACCAAGTGGTCTGGAGTATGGACCAAGCATATTTCCAAGAGCCAGAGTTGTAAAAAAATCAGTTCATCTGCTACATTTTCCCAAACCCATGTGCCCCCCTGTCATGTTGCTGGGCCTCCCAGTTTGAGAAACACTGCTTTGACACATCAGTGGAGGAGAGTTGAACTCTTTTGTTTGGCTTGATATTTGTTTGTGCACTTCTATTCCTTAACTTCTCTAACCTACTTACTTTATAATCTCTTAAATGTGATGAAATACTTTATTTGTGGCACAATTTGTGGTGAAACTGTATGCCTATGGAACTGATTTAATTTAAATTTTGTTTCCATTCACTAAGAGAAGAATAAAAATCCTGGATACATAAAGCAGACTAGATTTTTGTGACTGTATCACATTTCCCTGTTAATCTAGATAGTTCAGCTTCTACACGTATCATAGCTTGAAGTCTGATGAGTTTTTATGACTGTGATTTCATGAATCTCTGGAGAATTCAGCAGCTTCACAAGGCCAGCACATTTAAGCTCTAATGTCCTAATATGAAAGTTAACTAAATTCTAGTATGACTCTATACCTATCTAAAAAGATATGTGGTTATGGCTTTAGCTTTTCATCAAAGTAAAATAACAGTCAATCTACAGACTGATTATTGGGTTTTTTTAAACACCAATAAACTGGTGCATTTTCTCATCAATTAAACATAATGCAGAAAATGCATATTACTGTTTGTCCAATACAATCTTGTGGCAATGTGAATAAAAGGCACATAACTTTGATGTGTGATTTATATGCATTTTTCCTTTTGGCAAATTCATTTTCCATCATTACAATAACACACCAACTGGTTAGGAGTAGAGAAATAAAGGGTAATTCTATAGAACATAGTATATTTATGCACTTTTTTATTGTTATTACACACTCTTTTTAACTCACATTAAATGCATTAATAGAATATATGATTTCACACATTGGTTTGTTGACTTTTATGCTGAAACTTTGAATTTAACTTTTAAATGTTATGTGTTTGAGCCCAGAGTGGACAAGCTGGCATGAATAGAACTCCAGTTCTTCAGAACTTCTGCAGTGGCTTAATTTTTCAGGAGAGCTTTATATCTATAATTCTTAACATCATCTGAAAGATAACTCAAGTCTATCATATATTATCTTAGTAACCTAGCATTACATTCAAAAACTCTGGCTTAGGGTCAAATAAAAAAATGCCTATGTTTACTGTGCTTTAATCTCAGTGCATGTGAGCAGATTACTTTTTTTTACAGCCAGCAATGATGTTGCTCAAAGTGTCAGTGATTGTCTGTGTGCCAATCAGATAGATTCCATCTTGAAAGTGTAACATGACTGATGATTAGTCCAAAGTTTGAGCTGTACAAGACTTTGGATGTCATTTAATCTGACTTTTAAAAATAGTCACATCTCATCAAATGTACCACTCACACAACTGGGTCCCCCCAACTCTCCTTATTTAATGCTCTAACCTCTTGTCCCGATTAGTAATGCTTCTTTAACTCTTCTTTGCCTCTGTGTACCTTACCTTTTACCACATCACCCATTTTCTCTATATGGGTTAATCATTCCACTGAAGCTATCTTGCCAGAAGAGTTCTTATCAGCCTCTGTGTCATTTTATAACCTAACCTGCATTATTTATTTTACAACCTAACCTGCAGCCCCATTCTCCCCCACCCCCATCTCCTGCCCCTGTTTGCCAGTCCTCTTGTCATTCTCTGACTCCACCCATTTCTGCCTGCAAGGAACCCAGTTCAAACCAATCCCATGCCAACATTAGGGGTGATTGTCCTGCACTATGACAGCAGTGAGGTTGATCTAATGGTCAGGAAACTATGAGAAAAAAGGTATCTACCTCTACTGTATAAAGGCTTAATACTGATATTGGTCAAATAAAAGAAGATTAAGGAAGACTTCAGGTCAATGTGCAAGGAGACCTAAGGTGAAGAGGGACATTTACAGACTCATTAAAACTTTGTTCACATGTGCACACTGAATCCGAAAGCATGGTATCAGCCTTCCCTGATGTGCGCACATATTCAACTTTCATACTCCTGCATTACGTTGATGGGTGTGCTCACAAAAAGAGGAATGTCTAACAGCAAGTTGATTCATACAGTGTGGCTTTTGGAGAAAATAAATAATTAACATAATAAAATGTATATATGTATAAAAATAGGGGAGGGACGGACTGATGGAAGAAAACTGATCGGAACAATGCAGTCTGTCGTACTGTGTGGCAGGTAACTTAACAGTAAGAAAAACAACCCAAACCTGTTTTTTTTTTCTTCTTTGGATTAGGTTAGTAACTTCTCGTAGCTTAATTATATTACAAAGAGAGTAAATTTCTATCTTTCCTTATGAATGTTTTAAAAGTCTAGAACTGATAATGTGAAATATTTTAGATATGTGATTTCATTATGTGATTTATGTCTCTGCCCGCGTTCTTTGCAAAAATTATATTATAGGTCGCTGTGAATTTGAGTTTAAATGTGTTTTTTGCAGTATTATTCTGGTTTCTGGGTTGCTTTCCATTAATATGCCCAGTCTTCTGAAACATACATTTGTGTGGGTGAACTGAGATCTATATTCTATTTCAAAAATTTAAAACAAATAAAGATAAAGAAAGACAGGTTGTCATCAAACTTTAATTAGAATTATAATGATGATTTTTAAAAGGGAGCAAGAGATTAACGTAATTCTTAGCGTGTGCGTGTGGGCGCATCAGTGTGTGGAGCGCGCTCAATGTGACCTCTTATGTCTTTTCCGTGTCTCCCCATGCTTGTCCACACTACGATACATTTTGGCCACGTCAACTTGTGCAGCATTGTAGATACATGGCAGCATACATTTTTTCTTGTCTTTTAAAATGTATTTTTAAACAATGGAAATAGCCCGAATCTGACGTCAAATCACTAATTGATCCCTACTCAGCAAATACTGATAATATTTCAGAGGCAAAGGTATAATTTATTGCATAAGGATGTGCTTTGATCCGAACATAAAAGCCATTTTAAGCCTGAGGCCGACACTACTTACATTTTCTATTTCATAAACTGCGCAAACAACCCGTTGAGCTCCAAATACTGCAGTTTGTGTCACATTTGCTCAACCTGTATTCGAACGAAAGAAAGAAAGAAAGAAAGAAAGAAAGAAAGAAAGAAAGAAAGAAAGAAAGAAAGAAAGAAAGAAAGAAA
>JBAMHW010000016.1:13146912-13168953 GCA_037177495.1 Rhadinocentrus ornatus | reverse complement strand
GAAAGAAAGAAAGAAAGAAAGAAAGAAAGAAAGAAAGAAAGAAAGAAAGAAAGAAAGAAAGAAAGAAAGAAAAATGGTTTATTATATTTGAGTAAACCTATATTATTGTTGAGGATAAACTAAGTTGCATGATGACATCACAGTGAAAACGAGTATTAAGGTTGATCAAGGAGCAGCAGACGTATAAAAAATAATTACATTTAAATAAATACAAACTTATTCTGACAGAAGCATTTGAACACGGGCACATTTGTGCGTGCAATTCATTCCAGCTGCACGATTCCAGTCCACATCCCTTTGCGCCATTTGTTTGCACTCGATGCACTCATAAGGAATCTACTCTCACACGCAATTGCATCACCTATCTTGATTTCCTTGTTCTCCCTCCGCTTTTAAAGTCCGTCCTTAATGGGATTAAACAGCTGAGATTTTAAAGCGGTGGAACTGGAGGGTTTGAGGCGAAATGTCCCGGTCTACCAGCCTGATTGGACCGAAGAAAGATGATGTCAGACGACCGCGTGCGCCCCGGATTGGTGAGAGCGGAGTAAACAAAGCCGCGAGGAGGAGGAGGACAGGTCTCCACATCTCCAGACAGTCTGACCGACACATTGAATCCGACTTTACGCACAGGGGAGGGCTGCCCTGGCGGCGCGTGCTTGTATACTAAAAGGTTGAAAGTTACTCTGACAGTCTTACGCTAATTGATGACGCATTGTAAAGACTTTTGAAAAAGATAAAGGGAAACTTACCGTCGTATTTCAATCCGGGCGTTGCGCAGTTTTCTCATTTAGATTAAGTGTGTGGTTCTCCATATCACAGCGCAACTGCTCCTATAATTATCAGAGGAATGGTCGTCTCTAGTTTTCGTCTCTTCTGATTTTTATTCTTTTTTCTGCCCAAATGATTTCTATATCAGGAAAGTTTAACCCGAACAGAGATATCAGTCATGCAGCCGGTCCGTTTAGAGAAAGTCTGAATTGTTAAATCAGTCCTCATCCTCAGAACATGGTCCCATAACCGGAAGACAAAAAGAGACAGAAAGTGAGAGAAAGACAGCGATAAAAGACTTTTGGGACACTTCAAGTTGCGTTTGCGCGAACGTCTGCTTCTCGCGTCCAGGTGTCCCGCCAAGCGGTGCGCAGTCTCCAGCTCAGGCCGGCAGTGCTGACATGCTGCCCAAAGTCGAGACTGAATCCTTGGGACTCACTCGATCGTATGGGGAACAGGGGCACATGCCAAGAAACATGCAAGGTAAGCACTCCTCTGAATGGCTACGGATGGATAATTCTGATTAATAAATGTTAACTTTATGTAGCTCACGCGGCTGAATTCACCAACGCGTACACACGAAAACTTCCACATGACCTCATTCCCGTTATCTTTTTGGCAGGTGGACCAGCAACTGGCGATTGTCCGCTAAAGCTAATAAACGATCGAGGTGTTCGATGATTTTTCATCTAGCTCTAGTTTTTACTGAAATGTATCCACCGTGGTCTTGAGTTTCTATGAGCACAAAAACTGAATAAGAGCTGCTCCAAATTTTAACAACATATATTTTAGATCAAACTTTAGTACTGATCATAAGATTTGACCCGTGATGAAAAACATTTATTGTCAATGCCCAGCTGTCATCAAATTAATGTGGGACAGTGTTGTTGCGTAAAAAGCGAGAAAGAGGAACGTGTTCAGGGTAATTAATTAACTTTTATTTTTCTTTTATAATGGTTTAAAATGAACTATGCGAATACATCTCATTAAAAAGTAACATTCAATCACCACTCGCGATTTCGTTAGTAAACAAAAATAGATACATTTTTTCCCCATTTACCAACAATTGAAAACTTACGAAAAGAATCAGATTTAGTGATGTAAAAAATTTAAATATGTAAGAATCCTTTTAAATGGGATCACATTAACTAGCAACATATAATATTGTTGTAAAGATATTTTTAAAAGCAAATGCATAATTTGTTGTGTTTTAATCGATTTATGTTGTTTACTGAAACTGCATACATTATTGCAAAAACTGCTAAACTTTATTAAAAAAGAACAAAGTAAGTAGATACACTTGTAGCTTGTAAGTAATTTTGTTTTGGTCACTTAGTTCACATTTAATTTCTTTTTATAAACCATGCTGATTATATCTAAACATAGGTTAGGGTTGTTTTAGTTTTTCAGAAGCAAGGTTATGATTTTAAAAATGTGCCTTGACCGAGTTCAAACTTTAAAACAGTTTGGCCGTTATTATTTAAAATTTCCTCTGGCATACATACTCTGCTTCTTGATCTTCCTACAAAGTAGACTACACGTGCAGCATGTGAACATTAAAAGACCGCCTGACTCTCTTATTCCAAGCATGACATTCCACTGCAATATAGCCTGGCAATCGATTAGCCCGTTCTTGGTTTATGAGACGTTGATAACATAAACTCCTTACTTACGGCAAGGAGTGGTTTATAAGAGAATCTGTTATCTGTTTTACAGACAGTAAAAGCAAACAAACGGAAAAAACAAGGTAGCTGTTGCGAAAAATCACCGCATGAGACAAAATGTCTTTTAAAGACTGTATGAGTGAGTTAAGTCGGTAAACGGTTGTAACCAAAGTGTTTTTGTATCTTCTGCAACTGAACAGACTTCATATCCACACCTGCGACTGTCAGGGAGGTGTTGTAAAGGTGTGTTCATCTAAATTTAATTTAAACCAAAACGGCTTTTTTTCAAACTGGTAATCCAGTGCTTAACTGTTAAATATTCTAAAAATGTGCACCCTGTTATTCACACAATAGGCTGATAATAAGTAGGTTTATAGGTAAAAGTGTTTAGTGGTAATATTGAGTTTTAAGCCGGGTAACGATAAAAGCTGAATTACAAATTATTTCTCTATTGGATATGTTCAGGGCCATCTTCATTTAGATATTTTTTTTTTCTTTCAAACACGTCTCATTCGCAGTATAACAACCACTTATGTCCAGATATTTCTTTTCTTTATCTAAATGTGTTCAAATCAACAACAATAAAAAAAAAAACACATCCCTTAACATTTTTTCTCTTCTCTTTCTTTAATGCGCTTAAAATCGAAGTAAAAATTGGAAATTAAATTCTTTGGGGGGAAAATGTGAGCTTGGTGGAACTTCTTGCTTCAGCTAGAATATTAATCGCAGATCCCAGCAAGGCAATGCACTAACAAACTAGAAATAATTTCTAATTAAAGGGTCTCTTTGAGCGGGCGAGTGGATTTTTGAAGTCGGAGCAGTAATATGTGTAAAGGCCATGGAAGGCGTCTAGCTGACAAAATATTTCCACTTTTACAGCCACATCCACTGAGGTTTTCCTGTTTGATCCGGGCTGCTTTTTATGATTAGCACCATAAATACTTTTGTAACTGCTGTAAATGTCAGCCTGACTGTTTGCTTAGCGCTGTCAGTCTCATACATGCAAGTATTTCTACATTTCAAAGCGACTTGGGCTGCGTTTAGTGGGCCTGGATTAAGCGATTTTTTAAAAACCCTAACCCCAAAGTAGATATAACCCATGGAAATATGGCAAATTATGAGATTGATTTTTAATGCAGTAATTTAAATATTGACTATTTGCCGGTGTGTAGTTGCCAGTAGTGTTTGCATTCTTCTTGAGAATGACAACTTTTTGGAAACAAAATCAATTTGAATGTCACACTGAGAACTTTTAAAATAGACTGCAATACCACATGAACTGAAGCTGCTTCTTACACCACCAAATATAAACTAACCTAAATGTATTGGCCCCTGGCATTGTGTGTGATTCTTAGAGAAGGCAAAATATGTTGGTTTTGGATGTTTTTTCTGCTTGCCTACGGAGACATAAGGGCTTCTGTGTATCTTCATTTGTCTGTGGGCGGTAACGTTTTCTTATCCAATCCACAAGTCTAATATCTCCCCATTTCCCCCAGCGATTTCACGACTTAGAGACATGCATATTTATGAGGCTGACTTTCATGAGCCCTTTTTTTTATTTTTATATTTTTGGCTCTGTCTGTAACAAGTGTAGAAGAGAGGGCAGCAACAGGGAGAAGTGGTTGGGTCCTCTCTACTCGCTCCAAAATCGGCTACTCCTTTTCAAACGAAACCTTTAGAAGTGACGAGAACTTTCAAAAATCGTCTAGTTGCGACGCGGGGTCCCCCACTGGTTCGCCTTGATGGATGGGAGCGGGCTTATGGGAAAGAGATCGCTCAGCGCTGAAATACACTTCTCTGTGTATGTGTGTGTTTCCGCGTGTCCTCCGCAGCACCCCAGTTAAAAATGATGGACTACTCCTATGACGAAGATCTGGACGAGATGTGTCCCGTGTGCGGAGACAAGGTTTCAGGATATCACTACGGACTATTGACCTGCGAAAGTTGCAAGGTTGGTGCCCTCAAAATAGGCTAATGCACTATTACTTTAAATTATATCTCTAATGAGAATGAAGGCAGAAAATATTCAAGTTAAGGTGAGTTTTATGTCTGTTTTTGTTTCCAAATTATTCTAGTATTATCTTTGGTAACACGGTCTTGTGACAATTAATGACATTCTTTTTTATTTAAAGCTCCTGTAGTACATCAAAGCACAGCAGGGTTATTTGTATTATTAGTTATTGACAGTTTATCATTTCTTTTAAGAGGTGTAGCATGACTAAATTTAACATACTGTTTGTTCCCTTTTGTATCAGCCATTTACTTGCAGATCTTTAAAATTGCATTTTGTGCATATTGCATATTTTGTATGCAAGGCACTCAAGCGGGCATCCTTTTTCAGACTGATTTGCAACAAGTGTAACAGCAGAGCAAGACTTCATTAACATTACGTGTGCGAGGCTGAGGGGTCAGATATTTCATCTAACAAATTTATGTGCCTCAAAGATTGCAACAAAACATTAAAAAAGAACAAAATGCAAAGGGTTTTTGCTGTTTTTTGGATTTTGCAACCAGCCACAGAAGGTGGGGGAGGTTGTAACTCTTGAGGCAAAGTACACACTAGTTTCTGTTTGTACAAGCCTGTTTCCTGCTGTATTTTCATCACAAGTTTGTTAAGAGTTGATTCGCATTGTCGCAGGCTGATGATGAGATGACAGCAAAGCAAGCCCTACACTTTAATTTGAACTCCCCCAACAACTTTTTTTGTTCCTCCTGTCTCTTGTTTTCAGCACATAGATAAGCTAATTTGCAAGATCTTTATTTTTCCAGTCCAGTAAAGCTGTCAATGCAAAATTAGGCTAAGACAAATGTCTCTGTGTTAACACTATTTCAGTGTAAAATTGCAGCTGAGTATTGATGTTGCAGCACACATTTCTTGCCTATGTGGTCATTATTCAAAGCAGATGTTATAGATTGTATCCCATATTTTGACCTTGAGATGCTGAGCATTTGCTTGAAGGGAGACGTCAGTGGCATCTCTGCTGCTTCTTAGCTTTAACACAGACGTTGGAGAGCCAATCCACACATTTCCCAGCTGAGTTGAAACATTCTGCTGTTGTGCACACATGTGTGTGAGAAAGAAAGCATGCAGGATGTAGATGAGGTGTTTTAAAAATGCATATCCTTGTTAAAACATTAATTATATTGATAATTACCTGAAGCTTGCCATTGATTATCTGTAAAATGTAGCAGTTTCTATGATCATCAAGGCCTGGACTGATACATTAGCCTGTTGACATGTTACAGATTAATTTCAACATTCAATATATGCTTCTAGTCAGGGAGTGCAATCTATTTCCACCGTATAATGGAGGGTCCTCCCAGTGTAAGTAGCATAAAAGCATTGGCTGGATTTTATTTTTTTAGTAGTTTATCTTTTAATTGTGGAGACACTTAAGATATTTTCATAAGTTTTCAGTTACTGCCCTGCTTTGTGTCATTTTACCCTTTACTCCATCTTGCACAATTTTAACCCTGCATAACACAGCTGGGATTAGGACACTCTTCATCACAAGCAGATTCGAGCTGTGCTACAACTGCCAGTTTTGTGCTGAGGGACACACATACTTCCATTCATGAAGAAAGTCAGTACAGATCACATTTGCAGTCTAAATGTACACATAGACACACATGTAACCCTTTATTTAAACCCACAAAAGTTTTAGTTTTTACATACCAACTCACATGAAGGAAGCATGTTAGCGCACCCGTTGGAGGAAAAACATGAAGCTTGACTGTAAGGTCCAAATAGACATGCAAGCTATTAGTTAGAAACTCAAAGGTCAGAGCGATAGAGTGAGCAGAGGGCATATCAAACATGCTTTCTGCAGAAGTTAACTGAAAAATAACCTCAGATCATCAAAGTCAGACCAAAAGTGCAAGCTCAGGTACTGCAGCCAGGGATAAGAGAAGAAAAAAACGGTAACATAAATTATACAGTTATTTTTTAGTCTTGAAATTTAGTGTTTATAAGCAATAAAAAATGCTTTTTGTCAATAAATGCTGCGTTTTCATCATAGAATACCGGGTCATGAGTACCCAAATACTATCATCAAGTTTAAGATGGACATTATTTGTTTGAATTTGCAGCGTTGCAGCAGATGACTTCAGATTCTTAAAAAGTTTTGAGATTTTACGCAGTTTTAGTCTTAATTGAAACTGCAACTAAGAAAATTTTTTCAGTGAGATGTTGCTAATTTGCAGAAAAAATGTCTGAATGCAGTTTGCTTTGGATACTTGTAGCAAACACTGTGAGCTAAATGGAAAAGATTGGGACAAAGTTCTCTCTAAAGCATTTTTTGTTTCACCACAGCGTCAATATTCTAAAAGTGAACGCAGTGATACCCCCCTTCTTTTTTTTCTATTCCTTTTTTGGGTTAGGGTTTGATCAGGCAGTGCAGATTGTCAATTAAAATTGCGTTTGGTGAGATATTGACAGCAGTGCTCCCTTTTTTATTTTATTTTAAAGATGAGGTTTAAGGATTCTCCTCCTAGGTTATGGATCTAGAATACGTTAATATTATCTTCCCTCCGTTTGATTTTAACTGCTGCTGCTGATAATAAATTCCATGTTGCAGGTATGAAGCTCTGTAATCCCGGAACTGTGAATTATGGATATAATTTATTGGATTTTTCAGACTCATGTGCCCCTAATTTTTAATAATTAAGTGGATGGTTGAAAAGATGCTTATCCCGTAATTCCTATAGTAAAGTTGACAGAACACTGAAAGTAGGAACTAAAATAGATTTCACACCATTTTTGAAGTAAATGTTCTCTAAAATGAGTAATGCAATGAAAGTGAGTAAATGGGAGCATTTTTGTTTTAATTTTTGTTTTGTTTGTTTTTTTGTTTTCTAATCAGAAAACAAATGATGTGTAAATTTTGTGAATAAAAACTCTGATCAGATTGAATTAATAAATAAAGTATACTAAATGCTTAGCAAATTGCTAATTAACTGTTTAGGAATATTGACATAATTTTTTTCCTGTATAAGAAATGTTTTTTTGTACTATGGTTTATATTCTGTGTTTTCGTGTGTCTGTGGTGTCACATCAGTTGTAGCTTTCAAAACTTCACTCTATGTGTGTGTATCTATTAAGTCTGTCCCTCTCCATCTGTCTGGGAGTGTGAATGGGCAAATTACCATCGCATTGCAGGGGTCAAGCAGGTTGACGTCTTAATTGGTTCTCTCTGCAGGGCTTCTTCAAGCGCACCGTCCAGAACAACAAGCGTTACACATGTATAGAGAACCAGAGCTGCCAGATTGACAAGACCCAGAGAAAGCGCTGCCCGTATTGCCGCTTCCAAAAGTGCCTCACCGTCGGCATGAAGCTAGAAGGTATTCCTTTATTTTTATTTTTATTCTTTTTCCTTGACAATTTTTGGCTACTGTAATTTGATTTGTTTCCAGCTTAAACATGAGGTTATGGTGAGTCATATCATAGAGAATCTAAGTGTTAAAGGAGCACGGGAGTGTCTGTGGATAATAAGTAGTGGTTAAAAGTCTGGGATTCTTCAGAATAGATAAATAGGATGCAGCTGTTGTCACAAGAGAAAAGGCTCTACACATCCAAACAAGCAGTCGTTTTAATTGTTTATTGTGATTTCAATGTTCTGCTCTAACAGAGATGATGGTTAGTCATGGTGTTAGTGTGTTTGCACAGTAACAAGTGGAGCAAGTCTTCAAAGTCCTTTGCTTTAGCAGAAGTGGAAATATGACCAAATAAATTTTATTACAGTGAAAGTGTCTGTAAGTAAACTCACATAACTACATATCTACTTGTGGTATTCCATCAAAAAATCATAGTAATATGAGTAAAAGCTGGTATATATCTTTCTGAAGTTTAGCAGCACTGCATGGAACTTAAAAAACAGATCTGGCCAGTGTCAGAGCTCATCTTTTCCCATTAATTCTCAACCGAGCAGAGTTAGTCATAGCATATTAACTGCATTTTTGGAAACTGAAGAGTCAAAATATTCTTCTATAGTTAATTTGTGAAACGCTTTCTTCAAAATTGAAACATCCACCATTTGAGAAAGGTTAATCTATGCTCTGACAAAATGATTGCAGTAAAAGAAAGAGGAAGATTATGTTTATATAAACATTTAACTGTGATCATCTCAGTAAAATCCGCTCTCGTAAGTAGATACGAGAACATTGTGAAGTGACACTTTTTACTTCAACCAATGTCATGAAATCCAGCATTACTTGTTGATAGTTAGGGTAGGGTCAGAAGGAGGTGGGGGTATCAGGTAGCTGCTGTCACTTAAACTTGCCAGACATAGTCATAGATTAAATATTAGAGTTGGCAGCACGGAGAGAATGGTAATGATGATGCTTTTGGCTGGCCGTTTTGAGGCCTCTTTGTTTAACTTGAGCACAGTTCAGAAAATTACTTAAATGTGGTTATTTAAAAGTGACAGTATAGCTGGTAGAGACATTCTTCAGTTGTTTCATTCTCATATGCCTCATCATTAGCTGAATGAAGAGTCATTAAGGTCATATTTTATGTGAACAAAGAAAGATTTAAAAGCTACCGATAAGCAGCATTTAAAAAATTTTTTTTCTTTGACTAATAAAAAATAAAATTAAACTGTCTCTGAATGTAAATATAATTCAGAGATGTCTGTTTTTTTGTAGATTAAATGAAATATAAAAGTTACCCCCCCTAAAAATGATCACATTCAACTGAGAAAATTTCTGAAAAGCAAATGAGACCCTGCAAAGATAAAAATGAAACAAAGACAAGCTTTCTTAAATCCTTCTGGAGGCATCTCCCTGTACTTGTCATGCACGGTTTAATTAATTGCTGTTAATTGTGAATGGCTGCTGGGCAGAATGTCCCGGCCTGTCATTTCCAAGCTGACACAGACGGGGAGGGGTTGGCGGTGTTTGATTTGTTTTGCCAGCGGTAACTTTCCGCTCGGGGCAAGACAAGCCCTGCAGCGCTCTGTCAGGTGCCAGAAGCTCTGGTGGGCGACTCCTGCCACAACCAGTAAAGACCTCCCACACTGAAAGGCTGACACCCCTCACAAAACACATACACACAGATACACAACTAGAACTATGTACACACATGTAGCTTTACCTGGTAAACTCATGCATGTATTCATGAGAAGTCCCAAAAAAGTGTTTAAACGGCCACATGCAGGAGGAAATTTAACCTGAAGAAAACATGTTGGGTTATGTGCCTTCTCATTGTGATTGTCTCAGTCCATGACTGAACAGCTCTCAGCAACATGCCATTTTCAGACTTCAGGTTAAAAAAAATCATGAAGAAAACTCTAGAGTTTATTCAAAATTTATTTTTTGTTGTGCTACTTTGTGTTTTACTTTTTCCTCTGGTGTTGTTTAATGTCTCTAATGTTTGCAGAGAGGTGAGACAGTATGTTCAGTTTTGAGTTTGCTGTCTGGGAGTTAGTAGTAAAGAGTTCAGCGTATTTGTGTCTTTGTGTTGGTAACAGGGGCCCTTTAAATGACCTTTTTTTCAGCAGAGAATAAAATATAGAGACAGATGGCCAATATTTAATGTCCATATGACATTATTATTGCTGTTGTTTTAACTGCTAAATATTTACTTAAATCAACCAACCAATTAATGGGGCTGGTTAGTTGCTAGCTGGTAATGTTTAAACGATGCTGAAAGAAAGTGAAACTGTATGAAGCTATGTCATAACATAGTAAAGTATGTTGTTTATTTTTAAACTTAAAAATTATTTTAGGTTCCCCATTATTTTAAGGTAAGGTGGATCACTGCTCTATAGTTTTGAAGAAGAAGAAAAAACACTGGCAGCCACACATGTATTTAACCACTCAAACACAGACTGCAAATGCACCTGCTTGTTGGTATGCTGTGGAGCTCTCCTGCCAGCATTGTCTCATTGAGAAAACAAGATTTGATCCATTAGAACATCACTCGCTGAAGCCGATGAAGCGTGGCATATCTGAATAGCTCCCACTGGCATGATTTTCTTTTTTGCTTGCTAATAGTTGTCTTGTATCATGTGCTTCACTGAGCTGCCTAATAATTCCTCTACTTGTACATCATGTTGAAGGCAGAGCACAGCAGTGGTGTTTTCAATGCTGTGGGTTTGAATACATTTTGAAGTTACATCATGTTTGAAAGAGAGACACTGAAAAATAAAGAAAAAACAAAACAGTATGTAAACTTTGTGCAGCAGTGATACAATCCTGATCTGTTCCTGCACAGTTTTGAGATGATGAATTGAGAAGAACATTTCAAACCATCCAGGAGAGTCCAATTAGTGGAAAAACTCACAGTTTTCTTTATACTTCACATTGTCAAGCTTTTTTTTCCTTATGAACAGTTGATCCCTTATTTCATTTTAATTGATTGATTATTTCAAATGCAAACCCTCTGAAGAGCCACTTAGTTGGAATTAGCACCACCAGCTGAGTGTTTGTATATTCCACTCTGCATCGCTCTTCCACTCCCTACACTTTTTATTTCCTCCCTGTCTCCATCTTTCTTGCTCTGATTTGTCTTCCATCAGCTTCCCAGTACCTACGGTGGAAGCCAGAGAGCTGTCCTATTACTTATGCATAGGTATCATAGGTATTCATGTGTGCGCATGGGATAGGGCACATCCAGAGCACGGGCTCGGGCCCCGACATGACAAACAGGGTGTCAGCAAGGCTCCGCGGGACCCATTAATATGCCGGCAGCCGACAGGGATCCTCACCTACGTACGCTTAATATTCCTGTATATTAAACAACAATAAATCAGAGGACATAAGCACTGAGGGTTGTGTGTGTGAGCGACATGCAGGTGTGTGCTGGGAAGCTGTGTGCTATATGTGTAGTTGTTTGTGTTTGTACAAGTTTTAGAAGGTGCACTGGCCACTTTTGGGGAATAGGGACGCATTTTATATTTGGTCCCCTTGGGAATTAATAGATTTTGCGGGCCTAAGTTTGTGCATCTGTGTGTAGATGTAATATTTTTCTTCCTTTTTCTTTTTTTTGTTTAGGCTTTAGTTTACCTATTTTCTATTTAATCTTTTTAAGCTCTGGCTGTATGCTCCAATGAATTCCCAATACTGCACATAAAGTGTGTGTAGCACACTTTTTTTCTGTTAATAACGTTTGAATATCAGAAAGGCTTCTAACAGTAGTTCTGCAAGCTTTTTATAGATTCTTATTATACTGCATTTCAAACTATTTTCATAGGGAATTTTGCAATATTCAAAAGCAACATTTTTAACTGTTTAAAGTTACAGAATCATATGATTGATTTCTCACCATAAGTTCAATCCTTGCAGCATTCAAGCAATTAACATATTTCCACCTTAGTCAACACATACACATTCATCCTCATCCCCATTACACAGACATACAGTGTCTTCCTTCCCCTCCCCCATCCATATTAATCCCTGTTACATGAATGCAAATCACCTTGTTTAATTAGAGCCCCCCCAAAAAAGAAGAAATGCGTGTGAGTGTGTGTATGTGATAGCAAGACCTGCACCCCCTAATTCTAGTATTCATGATGTGCTCTGGGTCCCTGGGTCCGAGACAGGCAAGAAAGGCAGTCGGGGCCTTTTTGTTTTCCCAGTAGGGCCAACTATTAGTTTCTCAGCTCATTAATTACGCTGTTGTGGAGAATCATTAATAGTTAAAGTTGCCTTACAATAATGTATAATGGATACATTTTGACGGCGCTCCTGATTTCTTCTTTTTTTCATTTGATGTGTGATAAATTTTTTAACGGTCATGATAATCCCTTCGTCTGAGTGAGTGGACACTGCACCAAGCTGACCTCAAGCATGTTGGGAAATGATTGTGTGAGTGTGAGTGAAATCACTGTTTAAATTACACACCATTTAAGCCATGAGGGGCTCTTCAAGGTGGCGGAGTGTCTGACACGTTCCCATCTCTCTGATCCAGAGCGGTGTGTGATGTTTTCCATGTTAGACACTTTGTGCTTTTGTGTGTTTTCTATGCTTAAATGTATGTGAAATTGTGTTAGGGTGTGTGCGTGTGTGTGACAGAATGTGGGTGTGCGTCTCTGCCCTCTCGGCTGTACTTGCTCAGATCAGTGACAGGCACTTTTTGTGACGGAGGTCATTAAAATCCCTCCCAAGGCAGACTGGCATGTGTGTGAGTGTGTGTGCGTTTATGTCGAGTGTCTGCCCATCTTAATCCCCCCCCAACTTCAATCCCTCACCACGCCCTATCCACACCCCTTCTTCAGTTTGTCTTTTCTGCTCATTTATTCATCCATCAAGAAATCCTGAGCTGGAGTGGATCCAAGATGACTAGCTATCTTATCTGAGTGCTGAGCATGTGTGAACAGGTTAAATGTATGGGCATGCATTAGCTAACTTAGTTGGTGTTATGTGTTTCTTTAAAGTAGATAAGGCTCTACCAAATTCAGTAGAATATAGGTCTAAAATTCTGGTATATTGGAATTAGTAGGAAAATTTTCTGGTGTTCAAGTCCCAGACGTCCGTTAGGTCTTTGCACGCTGGGCAAGTCTTGTCAGAATAAGAGGTAATTAAGTATGAATAATTAACACCAGCGCCCCCCAACTGAGAGACAGCAGAGCAGCTTCCCCATGGCAGCAGTCAGCCAGATCACACATGGTCCATATTGCAGTCCACGATGAGCCCAGTTCGTTCATTAGAAATACCCACGGCCCAGACTTGTTGTGATCCTCACCACAGGATCCTGCTCTGACGGGGCGGCAGGGGGCATCATGGGTATGTTTGTTTCATCAGAAAAAAGAGGCCCAATTGGAATATTGTCAGGCTCCTCGGGCTTTGGTGTTTTTTTTTTTTTTTTTTTTTTTTAAATAAAAGAAGTTTCCACTAATTGACAGTGCTATTTTTTAAAGCTTTTAGAAATTGCATAATCAGATAGAACTTGCATTTTGGAAAGTGTACAAGGATTTGTTCAAGTTTTCACCAGTAACAAATTTCTCTGTGTGGCAGACAGAGACAGCCAGCTGTACAATGATTATTCAACAGAGTGGTTTATACGAGTTTGAGTCTCAGGTCAATGAGTAACATTGCTATCGGTCAGATCTGTAGGCTTTAAGAGTCAACAGCTAAATGTCAAGTGTAGTCGTCACAGAAAAACCTTTGCCCCTCAGACAAGTTACAAATAAGCAATTTACCTCTAAAACACCATGTGTGTGTTTGCAACCCTAGCAGAGCCGTGGTTGTAACACAGTGTGTCTGATCACACTCTTATAGTTTAGTTGAAATGCAGAAGATATGATGCTAAATTCTGTCACTCTCTCTGCTCCACAGATTAATTGCTCTTTGGCTTTTCAGACTATTTGTATACAAAATGGATTTATCATTCCAGGTCAATATTCTTTGTTTAGGCATTAATAGATCACAGATTGGCTAGTATTGCATAAAATTACTATTTTTTGGCATGAATATTGTCATAAAGGGGGAAGTTTAACATACTATGGAACTAATTTTCTCCACTTCTTTCCTTGTCTTTTTTGTCATCTGTCTTGTTGATAGCTGTACGGGCGGACCGCATGCGAGGCGGTCGCAACAAGTTTGGCCCAATGTACAAACGTGACAGAGCCCTCAAGCAGCAAAAGAAGGCACTTATCCGGGCAAATGGCCTGAAGATCGAGGCCATGAGCCAGGTGATGCAAGCTGTACCCACTGACCTCACTATATCCTCAGCAATCCAGAACATCCACTCAGCAGCCTCTAAGGGCCTCCCACTGGGCCACCATGCTGGCCACCACACCAGTCACCACCATCACCACCACCACCACCACCATGCCACTGCTCTGCCCCCTACAGACTACGACCGCAGTCCATTTGTCACTTCGCCAGTCAGTATGGCAATGCCGCCACATGCTGGTAGTCTGCAAGGTTACCAGGCGGCTTATGGACACTTCCAGGGTACACGCACCATCAAGTCTGAGTACCCAGACCCATACACCAGCTCGCCAGAGTCAATCATGGGCTATGCTTATGTCGATGCCTACCAGTCAGGTTCACCACCCAGCTTCCCCCACCTGATTGTTGAGCTGCTTAAGTGTGAGCCAGATGAACCGCAGGTTCAGGCTAAGATCCTGGCCTATCTACAGCAGGAGCAGGCCAGCCGGGGCAAACACGAGAAGCTCAACACCTTCGGTCTCATGTGCAAGATGGCCGACCAAACCCTCTTCTCCATTGTGGAGTGGGCACGCAGCAGCATTTTCTTCCGTGAACTCAAGGTAAGTGCTGGTAAGTCTGTCTACTGCAGTGCTGTCTGTGTAGGATGCAATGTGTCAGTTATCTTATATTAGCTTTTTTAACAGTGTTATAGTAATTATGAAACCAAACTGTGTTTATAAAGTTTTTGCCCAAAATACTTGATATACTAAATTATTCATTCTAACTTCCATGCTCAGAACTGGTTTTTAGCTGTTTCAAATGGGCTATTATGGGCTGAGTAAAAAGAGACACATATCCCAGGGGAAGACATGGAAATCTCACTTTCTATGGTAACTTTAAAACAACAAATTGAGGTATATAAACATTGTGTTCTTTGTGTTTATCGCAGTCAATCACATACAACTGTCCTGCAAAACATTACTGTAAATCCACACACCAATTCATCACGGAGCCCAAAGAGAGTTTCTGGTGTGCATTTGTACACTTGTTTTATTTGCTCTGAATGAAGGTGTTCAGAGTGACATGAAAAGCATTTGATTAATCTACATTCACCTATTTTTCTTCCATGTCTGATTCTTTTTTTTTCACACTGCATTGCCAAAGGCTCAGCTGCATATTCATGTGCCTGTTGCAACATCCTCTCCAAATATTTAATCTAATTTTGTTTTCAAAGGGGAAAATAACAAAATGAAAAATGTGTCATAATAAAAACTGAGCCAATTACAGCACAGATAAGAGTCCTTGAAAACACATGTTGACATTTAGCACACACTGTGTCCTGCTATTGACATTATTGAAATCAGTATTTGCATTCACCATAAATGCACAGTGCACACACAGACACACACACTCAAAGGCTCATTGAAGGGTGTGGCCACAGTTAATAATTGTGTGGGGTTTGCTCATTAACTTTGAATGATCATTTCTGCACCATTGTAAAGCCTCTCTATTTCTCACACCCTCCTCCTAATTCAATTATCTCAGCCACTAGTGTTTGTCACTCCCTGATTTGCTCCTGAATGAGCTGTCATTATGTTTCCCTAATGACTACCCATATTACTTCAGCTTAATAGTAAATGAGCAGAGTGCCTGTTGCAAAGGTACAAATGACCTGGGCTTGATGCACAGGCCCCAGTCATTTCTGTGTAAGGTGGGATTGCATTTTACTCAAGTGAGAGAGATAATTGAACTTGCCCCGCTTTGTCCATTTTTCAGCGTCATCCAATGCACAAGGGGTTTTGATAAATAATGCGCTAGCTGTGGCTCTGGCAGCTTTTCCCACACACTTGATAGTCTTCTCGTGTTTGCTTGTTCGTCATTATACAGTGAGGACTGCTGAGCAAAGCTTAGTGTTGGAGATAGTGAGAAGAATATGCTAACCATAAGCCCTCCAGATCCATCGTCTGCAGCTAATAATGAACACCTTTTTAAAGAATTTTGAAGATTCTTTTTTTAAATATATCCTCCAAATAGTTTATATAAGTTCAACTGAGGGTTGACCTGTGTAATATTTGTGCACTGTCTTGTGTGAGTGTGTGAATGTTTTGTTTTACTGAGAGCTTTTAATAGTGCACAATCAGGCAGTTCAACACTAAATTATGTAGAAAATGCCACCCATGGCCCTTTATTTTTATTTTTTTATTTTTTTATTTTATTTTATTTTTTTATTTTTATTTTTTTAAGCCTGTCCTGTCCAGCATCATAACAAGCAGAATGATAGTTTGGTTGCTGTATTGTGCCGAACACATTTGCTTTGCCAAAGGGGAGGCTTATGGGTATAAGGCTCCTCTTGATAGTCTGATTCCTTTATTTATTTATTTACTGTTATTTATTTACTTTGAATCATGGAATATATATAATCTTGCTGGACCTGACCAGAGGGGACAGAGAAAGCATGCAGACAGCAAAAAGAAGCTAAAGGGAAAGCAGAAAGAAGAACAAAAGAGACAAAAACACCACAGACAGAAGACAACAACCTTTCAATCCATACTAATACCAGACAACAAACTTCTACATTTGTACATAAACACACCAGAAAATTTCCTACAGCTTTTACAGAAAAACAGAGTTGTCAGTGATTAAGAGTTTTTAAATGATAACCAAATCAAAAAGACATATCTCAAACGTATCACAACACTGACCAGATACAAACTCACAGAAAAAAAAAGAAAATGATCTCTTAGTGTTTAAACCCACTGGACGACTCAGTGACTGTGTCAGCATGCAGAGGACGAGGAACAAGGAGTGATCAGTGATGAGGAGTGATGAGTGAGATCATGAAAGTGTGACCACGCCTCCACATAGGCTAGAGGCAGACCAGGGCAGCTCAGAGACCAGGGCCATAAGCAGCAACCCCGGAGCACGAACCCAAGCCACTCCACCCCTAAGACGACCCCGGCCCCACCCGGAGGCTGGCAGAAGAGAGCCCCAGCCAGAGCCCCCCGCGGTCTTGGCGCACAGGCCCCAGTGGGCCAAGATAGGCAGCCGCCGGCCCCATCAGGGACCAGCCATCCAGAGCGGCCCGAGCAAAGGGTCCAGGGCCCCAGGTTCCCAGGGACAGCCCCAATCCCCCAACAAAGGTAGAGGGCCCGCACCATGCCAAGGAGAACCGGGCCCCCCCCCAAACAACTGCGCGGACCAGCACCCACTTTAAAGGGCTTTGCCCATTCCACCATACCTCTATGAATATGCCTGTGGGGATTTGGGGATTTTTTTTTTTTTTTTTTGCATTATTTCTTGTGTATTTTATCATAGATAAGACTACGCACCTGCTGCTTAAGTAATATGAACATTGACTGTGTAAGGAGGTTAACATCCGTTGAAACTGAATTGTGCCTCGTAAATCTCTTGCTATAAGTGGTGACTGTCTTAATGGTTTAACATCTGAAATTGTGATTCTCAATCCATCTGACCTTCGACGTCTCTCCCTAATACAGATCTGATGATTAGATGTGAGGTCGAGCCTGGGGCCAGAGAGACAGGAAGGAAGCAGAGTTGAATTAAAAGTTTGTTACAAGAGTGGTGTGCCACTGTAGGAAGTTATAAATACACTTTCAACTTACACACACTTATACACACATATACCCACATTAAGACACAGGCACCACTCACACACAACGCACAGCCCCTCTCACTATTATTAGCTCCGTAAGAACAAAAGAATTTCTCTCGTAATAGAGCCAAGCTGGGAGGGTGTGTGCAAGGCATCTGCCAAAAAAGTGTTTAAAGATTTAGTTTCCATAAGTTGGCTTCAGTCACAGGAGTCATAAATATTTTGCCATTAGGAGAACCATCTAAAGAGTACCCCCCATTCTTTTTTAGTGTGGTATGCTACCTCTCTTTCTCCCCCTCTATACTTTTGGGAATGAGGCATGACGTGAGGGATATTTATTTCTAACACCTTGGATCCGAGAAGTTGGAGCTGGCTCTCCATGCCAGCTCTCCTTTGGTTTTGATTGGTTTAACACATCACCAGTAAGAATGAGGCAGGTCTGGTACACTGGTTTTGAAATCATAGTCATGATGGGGAACGTTTTGGCAGGTCTGAGACAATGATCACTTGTGGTTACTTTGATTGAATTTTAAGTGAGCTGAGGACAGGTGCACGTGTGCATATGTATGTGTGTTCAAACTTAGATGCTCATGTGTATGTGCAGAGTCAATTGTTAGAATTTGATTATATGTATGTTGACATAATAATTATTGTAAAGATAAGGCTGTAGGTTTCACTAAATATATATATACTGATCTTTTATTTCTAAAATGGCTGGATAGCTGCTACATAGCCTTGAGTTTTAGTTGAACTTGCCATAACTGCCACTATAATGTCCTCCACAGAGACTGCAGGAGAGTTTGATGTTTGACGGCTGTTCTTTACTTCATTTCTCAAAAATTTACATTTTACAGATGGTTGTTTTTGGTCTGATTTCATGAGTATGTGGTCTGTGATCAGTATATCTTATTATAGAAATGGAAAAGACTGGATTTTAAATTAGAAGCAGGTTTGTACTTAAGTTCAAATTTGTGAATATGCTTGGTGGGTTGTATGAGATAATCAAATCCTTTATCCAGTGAGTACATGACATTTCACAATTGTATCATGTTGGTTGAGTGTTTCAGACAAGAAGAGAAAAGATGTTTGCCTGTCAACACCAAAATATGTAGAAAATGCCACTTTGCCCTTTACACTTTATCTCTATAAATATGCCTGTGGGGATTTGTGAATTTTATTTTGCATGATTTCTATTTTCTCATAGATAAGACTACACAAATGCAGCTTAAGTACTATAAACATTGACAATGTCAGATTAACCTCCACCGATAGTGAATTGTGCCTCATACATCTCCTGCTATAAATTGTGGCTGTCTTAATGGTTTAACATTAAGACAGCAGGATTATGTTTTAACATAACCCAGCTGGATTAGTAACATTTGTTGGCAGGACAGGGATTGTATCTCAGTCAGTCCTGTCCTGCCATGAAACTCTTTGCTCATCTCATCCCGGTGTCAAGCATTAGTTATGTATGTTATAGAACAAAATCTACCAAAAGCTGCTTTAAGACTTAAAAAAATAAAAATAAAATACTGACAGATGCATGATTACTGTGGTTTGATAAAGGTTTTAGAAAAAACTGCGAGTCAGTGCAGACACATGTGTTAAGTGGTTTCTCTGGCCCTCTAATATAACATCCCTGCATTGCTACACATAGTCAAAAATTGAAAAATTAGGTATTTCAGTGCCCCCCAAAAAATGTTACATGCCAATTGTTAATTGCAAATTGTTATATATATTTATGTGTTGCATCCATGTGTGGACAGGGATGCTGCTACAAACTGGAGAAAAAAAAGTTTATTGTTTAATTTAAATTAGTGTTTAACTTAGTTATAACTAAAAATAATAATAAAGACACAATATTATAAAAAATAAATTAATCAATATTTTAAGAAATCATCAGATATGTTAAATATCTTGTTTGAAACCAGAGCCATGTGGCCATTTTAAAAACATATTTTTTAATTTTATGTTAGCTGGTGTGTTTGCATCGTGTGTGTGTGCGTGTGTGATGGTGACTCATTGTGGCTGGAACGTTGCTACTCATCCATTGTTTCATTGCAGGGATGGGTAGCCTGACTCCCACCATGAACACAATGGAAAGGAAAATTTAGTTGGTGATCGGGACTATTGATGATTCATGTGTATATATCTCACCTTCCTAACTGTACTCCCTTTTCACCAAAGCACCCCCACCCTCTTTCCTCTCTACACCCTTTAATAAAGAAGGATGTGTGTTTGGTGTTGGGACAACAAGCCCTTTTGTGTGCCTTGTCAACACACAACGCGCAGAGATTAATATGGAAAACACAAGATCAGAGGACATTGTTGGTGAACTGGTTTGATATTGCTTCTTAAATGTAGATGTTAAACAGTAAAGACTAAAAGAAAAAACGTGATAGATCTCTTCTTCACAATGTGGATCATAATACAATGTATAATGAGTATTACTTCAATCTCACACATATATGTTATTTGTAAGATGTAAGACTATATGGGAGACAGCC
Source organism: Rhadinocentrus ornatus (assembly GCA_037177495.1). Lineage (NCBI taxonomy): Eukaryota > Metazoa > Chordata > Actinopteri > Atheriniformes > Melanotaeniidae > Rhadinocentrus > Rhadinocentrus ornatus. The sequence continues at coordinate 13,148,809 of JBAMHW010000016.1, read as the reverse complement.
AACATCATGAATATAAACTTACTGTCAACATATAAAGAACATTTTTATAAAAAAAAATAAAAATACTTGGGACAGATTTAAAAGTGCATGTTGTGCAGAAAAAATAAAGATGTATAACAGTCTGGAAAGTACTGCACTTGTGCCAACTGTCCAACCTAAACACAGGTTTAAGACATAAACAGTCTTTGTAAAATGTGGCATGGACCCTGAAATACAACAGCTGCCTAAAGATCAAACAGGACCCTTAAAAATCCCTCCAGAATGCATCAATGCATATGCTGTCAGAGTCTGAAGCCAAACAGAAAACATCTGCATCATTCTCGAGTTCTAATAGACATTTTTGCTTTGCTTAGCCCAGACAGGTTTTTTGTGCTTCTCTGTCTCTTTCTTTTTTCACTGTTTTGCTCAGCTCTGCGTGTAGTGGGAATGGCAAAAGCAGAACTGAGGGCCATTATGGTGAGGAGGAACTGTATTAGAAGTCTTGTTCCCTGGGAAAGCTCCCAGCTGAGATAGGACGGCCATATTGGATTAACAGATGGCAGGGGAGAGGAAGGGACAGGCGAGGAGAACAGAGGTGAAACAAAGAGGGGAGATGAGAGGAGAGATGAGCAGAAGAGGAATGTAAAGAGAGAGGGGAAAAAGGGGAAAGAATGAAGCCGAAAAACCTAAAAGAGAGGTACCGTTGTTGCAGGCAGGTGATCCCCATTGTCTCTCTTGTCTCATTTGCTCTCACTTTTTAATTTCCAACTCTACCTTGCTACATAATTTTAGCCCATCCATGCCTCCATCTACATCTATAAATATTACATAAATTTACTTTAGTGAAATTATACTTACACCATAAACCAGGGCAGTTCTATATTTTTAGTTATACTCTTTTTGCTTTCACATCTTTTTTCATGACATATCCAGAAGCATTTTAATAGTAAAAGTGTCTGTGAATATCCATGTGTGTGTGTGTGTTGGGGACAAAATGGGTGTACTGCCTCTGCTCTACACTGATCGGTGATTGCACTATTTTTTTTTATTATTTTTTTTTATTTATTTATTTTTTTTGGTCACACCCCATTACCAAGTGGAAATTAATAGGCCGTTTTAGGCGTAATCTGAGAACCCCGTGAAGTAGTATACCTATATCACTCCACCATGTCTGCACATCTCAGTACACACACACACACACACACAAACACAAGTTCAGACCCTCACACTGCAATGTCTGTCTTGTCAGGGAGGTCAACGGTCCCCCCCTGCAACAACCCTTCCCACACCTCAATCCTGACAAACTGCAAGCGTGATGAGGTTGGCGGCCGCATGCAGTTGGCAGAGATTTGTAACTATGTCCCTGGTCCATTGCATTTGAATTATTCTGCAAGTTGTGCTGCAGCCCCCTGCACACACTCGCACCCCATAGCATGCTTCCCTTGCAACTGATGAAAAGAATGGAGCAGAATAGGGCATAAAAAGAGAGAAGGTTTACAGAAAGTATAAGGAGAGTTAAAAGAGACAAGAGAGGTACAGATAGAGAGGTACAGTAGCAAAGACTGTGATCAGAGATTGAAACTGAGCAGAGGAGAGAGGATGAAAAACGGGGAGAATGATTTAGTGAGGGGAAGCTTGGTGACCATGAGAGACGACAAAGGACGGATTCACATATAGGGTAAGAGTCAGAGATATACTGAATGAAGATGGAGACAGAAAGATGAGTTGACCAGTGAAGAGAAGGAGAAACAGAGACTGACAGAGAATATGAGGGGATTATAAAGAACAGCCAAAGGAGGACAGAAACAGGGAAATGTGTGTGTGTGTGTGTGTGTGTGGGGGGGGGGGGGGGGGGGGGGGGTGGCCAAAAAGAAAAAAAGGAGGGGGGGAAGGGGGGGGGGACACCAAAAAAAAACCA